>WOUI01000479.1:15000-22698 GCA_012184565.1 Aspergillus floridensis | reverse complement strand
TTTAAGACAAAAAAATTTGTTATGCTTAATATCTTTAGGTTGATCTGGATCTGTTTTAATTCTATCCTTTATTCAAGCAGTTTTCTCTTCGCTAAATTGCCTGAGGCCTACGCTTTTTTGAAGCCAATCGTAGATGTTATGCCAGTCATCCCTGTGCTCTTTCTTCTCTTAGCCTTTGTTTGGCAAGCTGCTGTCAGTTTTCGATAAGATCTTAAATACTGTTCTAACCTTCCAAAATGCATGATTTAGTCACGAAAAAAAAATTCTAACAGATCAGATAAGTCGTAACAGTATGAATCCTCAAGTCAACGATCGAGATTCCTGTATAGCCACGATAAATCTGTATCCACAGATTTCCGCATTCTGCACTTTTTTCCATTGAAAGAGCTTATTCCATTAGTCTATATATTATTAGAATACTTTATCATATATACGAGAATATTCTACTTAGAGTCCCCCATAATATCTAATTGTTGGTATGAAATAAATTGATAATGAAGGACTCGACCCAATTTTACAAATGCATTTCTGAAATGGAATCTTTTTTCTATTTCTATAAAGCACTTGATTTCTTGATGTCAAAATAGAATATGTTTTCTAAAAATAGAGAATCTATTCTCTTTTTCCCAAACAAAAAAAAAAAAAATCTTGGAGATTGTGTAATGCTTACTCTCAAACTTTTTGTTTACACGGTAGTCATATTCTTTGTTTCACTCTTCATCTTTGGATTCCTATCTAATGATCCAGGACGAAATCCCGGACGCGAAGAATAAAAATAAAAAAAAAGGCTTTTTTGCTTTATTTTGAAATGTTCTTAGGATTTTATCTATTTCACACCCTTAACTCTAAAAATGAAAATAAAAATTATAATATTTAATAAGATATATATGAAAAAATAAAAAACAAAAACCAAGAGGGTTTGACAAATTCTAAAGAGAATTAAAATATAAAGACCAAGCCATCAACGTAACAGAAACGGAAAGAGAGGGATTCGAACCCTCGGTACGAAGAACTCGTACAACGAATTAGCAATCCGACGCTTTAGTCCACTCAGCCATCTTTCCGAATTACAATGAATTGAATTAATTTCAGTATCGAATTAATACTGAATTAATCAAACTAATTACTAAACGAAAATTCACTAATTAATATTAACTATAAAAAATAGTTATATTATAGATATAAAATATAAAAATATGTAAGAAAATTTTATCAAATATCTAACTTTTATCTAAATGGAATTGCCGATAAAAGTTAGATAAAGTAAGTGCTCAAAAAAGATCTACAACCCAATATTCCAATCAATACAGACTCAATATACAATCTATCTAGATATATTATATAGACCCTATATTTTTTGTATATAGACTAGACAAAAAAATACAATATATACTAATAATAAAAAAAGAACAATAAATAGCTTTAAATAGCTTTTCGTATGAAATCCCTCCTCTGATTTCGACGGCTTGGCTCCGGTCGGTACCTAGTCGGGCCTTTTTTTGTTATTGAAAGAAGAAAAAAAAATCAGAAAGAGGACTCTTTCCAAGATATAGAATCAGAGTCTCGTTTCTTATTTTTTTTTTACTGGACATAAAAAAAGCTAAAAGGACTGTGGTTTCTTCAACAATCCATTCTTATGTTATAAATTCATTAGTTTTGGCCAGCAGCATCAGTCAACAAAAACCCCTCTCGAAAAAGAAAGCACTTTTTGAGTTATTTAAATGAATCTTCTTTTCCTAAGTTCATTATGTGTACTGACAAAAAAATATATCAATACTCTCATTTTCATGATTCGTTTTTAATGCTATATTGATTACGACCGCTTACTTTGCTGGACAAAAGACCCTTTCTATAAGATAATGGCATCATAGCGGGTATAGTTTAGTGGTAAAAGTGTGATTCGTTCTAGTAATCCCCTTAATAGTTAAGGGGTCCCTTGGTTTTTTTCATATTCCGATCAAAAACTTTATTTCTTAAAAGGATTTAATCCTTCCCCTTTCAATAAAAGATTCGAAGAAGAATATACATTCTCGTGATTTGTATCCAAGAATCAACTATAACTTCATAAACATAAATTGGATTATGAAATTACGAAACATAATTTTTTAATTGGATGAATATATTCAATTGAATGAGTATGAGTAAAGGATCCATGGATAACCATAGAATAGTTTATTTCTAATCGTAACTAAATCTTCTATTTTTTTTGTCGAGAAAAGATTGAAGCGAAATAGCTATTAAAAGGTGTCTTTAGTTTACTAAAGACATCCATTTTTTTTGAGTATTATTAGCCCGGCGGAAACAAAAGACTTTTCCTAAGGATTCTTTCAAAGAGAAATAGAGAACGAAGTAACTAGAAAAATTGTTCAAATTCCCCTCTTCTAGAGGGATCATCTAGAAAGCACATTCTTTTGAATGCAGTAAGAGAGAAAGCTGACATAGATATTATGGGTCCAAGTTAAAGAAGTTAAATTTCCTTTGTATTTTCTATTAAATTGTTATTAATAACAAGTTGATTCTTTTTTTTGTTTTTGTTCACGTCTTATATCCGAGAATTTCTCGATAGCCCATAAAGGAGCCGAATGAAACAAAAGTTTCATGTTTGGTTTTGAATTAGAGGCGTTAAGATGAATCAACGCCGACTATAACCCCTAGCCTTCCAAGCTAACGATGCGGGTTCGATTCCCGCTACCCGCTCTATATATTATTTATATTATAGACTCTATAAATGGAGTCGATATAGGATCCTTTTGGATCGAATAGAATAAAAACAGATAGAATAAAGCAAAATAAGAAGAATTCACTTATTAATTTTATTATTTGTAATAAAATTCCATTAAAATTAAATATAAAAAAAAGTAAGATCCTATATTTTATTACTAAAACGAATTACATTCTTATTCTTTTCTATTCTTATATTTATTATATATATTTCGTTTTAATTTTGAAGAATTAATCCATCATTGAATTAAATAGGCAATTCTAAAAATTATCTCGCATAAATTTAATTCAAAGTCAAAATAAGCAAAAAAATGGGAATGAAAGGCGTCCATTGTCTAATGGATAGGACAGAGGTCTTCTAAACCTTTGGTATAGGTTCAAATCCTATTGGACGCATGGACGCAATTTATTTACATATGTTTGTTATTAGATTTTTATCTATGTCAAGAAAGTTAAACGGTTCAGGTTTAAATAAGAGACACTTAGACTATAGCTATAGCTTTTTTATGGTATATAATAATTTATATCTTTAATTCGATTAATTAATTCTATTCAAATTCTTTTCGTTTATTCGACTTTTTTTTATATGATAGTGATAGAAGCTTTAAATTAGTATTTAAATTAAGGGTGATCAATGCTTTTTATTTTATAACTGTTCCGGAAGAAGAAAACGTTTCATCTGTTCCTGAATAGCTTCTTTCAAAAGGGCTTCTGCCTCTTCGGTGAATACCTTGGTAGAAGATATGATTTCTTGGAACTGAGGTTTATTTGTTTTTAAGTAAGTACGTAACTCAACAAGAAATTTTCTTACTTGTCCAATTTCTAACGAATCAAGATAGCCATTCGTTCCGGTATAAATAGTCATTATCTGCTCCTCCACCGCGAGAGGAGCAGATTGGGATTGTTTGAGCAACTCGCGTAATCGTTGACCTCTCGCCAATTGATTCTGAGTAACTTTATCGAGATCAGAAGCGAATTGCGCAAAGGCTTCTAATTCTGCGAATTGAGCCAATTCCAATTTTAATTTGCCCGCGACTTGTTTCATAGCTTTAATTTGAGCCGCGGATCCTACTCTCGAGACGGAAATACCCACATTAATAGCAGGCCGGATTCCAGCATTAAAGAGATCGGCGGATAAGAAGATTTGTCCATCTGTAATGGAAATTACATTAGTAGGAATATAAGCTGAAACATCTCCCGACTGGGTCTCAACTATTGGTAAAGCAGTCATACTTCCTTCACCTAAACTAGAACTTGATTTAGCGGCTCTTTCTAAAAGACGTGAATGCAAATAAAAAACATCTCCTGGATAAGCTTCACGGCCGGGTGGTCTTCGTAATAGAAGAGACATTTGGCGATAAGCCTGTGCTTGTTTGGAGAGATCATCATAAATGATTAAAGTGTGTTGTTCACGGTACATAAAATATTCAGCTAGAGCCGCTCCGGTATAAGGGGCGAGGTACTGTAATGTAGCTGGAGAATCCGCCGTTTCAGCTACCACAATAGTATATTCCATTGCTCCTCTTTCCTGTAAAGTAGTCACCACCTGAGCTACAGAGGATGCTTTTTGACCAATAGCTACATAAACACATATTACATTTTCCCCTTGTTGATTGAGAATCGTATCTGTGGCTACCGCTGTTTTACCGGTCTGTCTGTCCCCAATAATTAATTCTCGTTGACCACGTCCTATAGGGATCATCGAATCAATAGCAATAAGGCCTGTTTGAAGAGGCTCATATACGGAGCGCCTCGAAATAATACCTGGAGCGGGAGATTCAATTAACCGAGATTCAGAAGCTGAAATTTCGCCTCGACCATCAATAGGTTTAGCCAGGGCATTTATAACACGACCCAAATAAGCCTTACTCACGGGTATCTGAGCAATTCTTCCTGTTGCTTTTACAGAGCTTCCCTCTTCTATCATTAAACCATCACCCATTAATACAACACCAACATTATTTGATTCCAAATTAAGAGCAATGCCGATTGTACCCTCTTCAAATTCTACTAATTCACCCGCCATTACTTCATCAAGACCGTAAATACGAGCGATGCCGTCGCCTACTTGAAGTACGGTACCGATATTTACAATCTTTACTTCTCTATTATATTGTTCAATACGTTCACGGATAATATTACTAATTTCGTCGGCTCGAATGGTTACCATGAGTACTTAATTATTATTTTTTTTATTCATATTAAAAAAAAATATATAATGCCTACAATACAAGGACTAATTAGTTAGTTCTTTCATCGTCCCAAAGATGCCAATATTAGCACTGATAGTACGTAAATGTAACTCGTCGGTCAAAGAACTATTCAGAGTTCCTAGAGCTTCTTGTAGGGCTTGTTGGAAAACCCGTTGTCGAACTTGATTAATCGCTCTTTCTTGTTCAAAATGAATGGTTTCATTTTTGTAATTTTCGAATTGTTCTAAAATCTTTGAAGTTGAATTAATCAAATTTAATTTTTCTCGTTCTATCTCAGAATATTCATTCGCTCGAAACTGATCTGCTTCCAGTTCAGCTTTCCGTAAACGGTCCCAGGCTTTTTCCAGCTGTTCAATAGCTCCCTCGCGAAGTTCTTCTGAATTTCGAATAGTATCCAAGATCCTCTGTTTTCGATTATCTAATAAATCACTTAATGAAAGTAGATTCTATTTCCATTTATTTCAAAATCCCTTCCCGAACCAAATATGAATCTTTCGATTCATTTGGCTCTCGCGCTCAATTACTTATGAAAAATTCCCATATCTTTTTTTGAATGTAATGAGCCTATCTTCTCTTCTCTAGTCATATTTGAAAAAAAAAAGATATCAAAACTTATTACTAATCCAAAACCAGAATATTCGGAGGACTCTTCTGACAAAGAAAGTAATTGTCAGCAAAATTGTTTCTTTTTTTTTTTCAAATCCAAAGAATTCTTCTTACGTCCTACGTAGGTCATCAATTCAGCATTGTATAAAAACGGATGAAATAGCCATTTTTCTAATAATGGACTCAAATCATTTTCTTGACATGAGTGTTCTATATCGAAAACAATTTCTTCCAACCCTTCATTTTTTTTTGAAACCATTTTTTATTAACATAGTAGTAGAAAGAATACATGCTGCGTCTGGACTTCAAACGATTTAGCTTTAACCATATTCATAGTCCCATCTTATTGGTTAAGAGAGAATCAAAGTAGATTTACCAATGAATCACGAAATGCTATGGTTCTGAAAGAGGATTTCTTAAAAGTAATTCGCAGGATACATGCACCCTTATAACGAAAAAAGTGCAGCGGGTTGGATCCAGTTTATTCTTGAAATAAACAACTCGCACACACCCCCTTTCCAAAAAAAATCAATACACCAAGGACTACGCTTAGATTTATTGGATTTGTTGCTAAAATATCGGTATTAAACCCGAAACTCCCGGCGTATGGCCAGTGACCCACGAAAAGGAAAGAATCGGTTACATTTTTCATATGATCTCCTTTTATAGATAAAATAGACTAATTCTCTATTTGTCGACTTTTTTTTGAATAATTTTTCTCTTCCACCTCAAAAAGGGGTCTATTGGAATAAGAAGGGGAAGGAATAAATCGAGGGGGAAGGGCGAAAGTGAATCACTAATTCCTCATCCTCAAATCATTCCTTCCCATGGGTTATTGTCCCAACGAATAAAAGTAATTGTAGTAGTTAACTCTTGATATTAATTCGAAAAAGGAAGCATCAAGCCCGGAACAATAATAAAAAAACGTATTTTTCTTATAGGATTAAGATGAAATATTAAACAAAAGGATTCGCAAATAAAAGCGCTAATGCTACAACTAATCCATAAATTGTTAAAGCTTCCATAAAAGCCAGACTAAGCAATAAAGTCCCTCGTATTTTTCCCTCTGCCTCGGGCTGTCTCGCAATGCCTTCTACAGCTTGACCCGCAGCAGTCCCTTGACCAACCCCGGGTCCAATAGAAGCAAGACCGACGGCCAACCCAGCAGCAATCACAGAAGCGGCAGAAATAAGTGGATTCATGATAAATTCCTCGTACCAAAAAAAAAAAGAGTTAATGATACTTAATGATACAATCAACCGAAAAACTATGACTTAATTATTCCATGGCTAAGATTCATCCAGTCGAAGGAACTAAGAGCTCCGAATTGAAGTGAGTTGAAGTAGAAGTATAATAATACTATTGAAGATTGAATCATCAGAACTACTTCGATATCTATTTTTTAGTTCCTATCTACGAGTTTTTTGAAATCCATACGACTTTTGCTTTTCCATGTCTTTATTGGTTATGGACCATTCTTCCTTTGGTTTTTCTTGATTGAGTCTCTTTCTTCATTCAATATTCAATTCATATTTATAGGCGAAAGGGAAGGATTTCTAGTTCAATCCTTATCGAAATTCACATATACATATAGTAAGGCAGATTTGATATATCTTTTAGATATAACTTAGTTCAGAGATAACTAGTTAATATCTAATCTCACATATACATGTGCTTCTTCTATAACGTAAACCCACTATTTGTATCGTAGACCCAATCACACTATAGAAATTTTTTTTCCCACCATCCACCAAAGGAAGTTGGAATTCTATTGCATACACCTAGTTCGACCCCCCTCGATTAAACAAACCCTTTCGATTTTTTGATTATTATTCAATACCGGGGTGATCAATATAAATGGATCCATTCATTAGTACGAAGCATTGCATAGAAATATCAGTCAACACTTGGTTAATCTAAGTTTATGTAATTTAAAGTAAATTGAACTTGATTTTCTATTTATATTCTATTTCCTTCCTATATTATGTTAATTTCTGTATTAATTTATTATTCAATTGAATAATAAATTAATATTTTCGTTTGGTCAATGAATTGAATAAAATCGATTAAAAAAGATGCTCTATAGAGCATCTATTTTAATCGCCCATCGGTATCATAAATCAAATCCATAAAAATTCTTATTCAGATTATGACTCCT
>WOUI01000479.1:0-12500 GCA_012184565.1 Aspergillus floridensis | reverse complement strand
ACAGAGCGCTTCTTCCAAAGCACGTCCTGTTCGTTCCGCTCGCAACAATCCAATCAGTTCTCCAGGTAAAAAAACATTAGACATTCCCTCTTCGGAAACCAACACTTTTGATGTTATTTGACGTACAATAATTTCTATATGTCTGTTATGGATCTGCACCCCCTGGGATCGATAAACCTTTTGGATCTTATTAACCAAAGAGATACGACTTTGCACTATAGTTAGCTCACCACCAATCAAGAATGTCCAAGGAATCCCCAGAATTCGTGTTATACACGCGTTCCAACCTTCAACTCTCTTTTCTAGGTTCATCGATATTGAATCAATAGAGCGCACTTCTAATACTTGTTCCACTTTTGGCAGACCCTGCGTTATATCACCAGATCTTGATTTTTCATAGATAAATGTAACTAACGTATCGCCTTCGGAAAGGATTTCTCCATAATGGCCATGAAGAGTTGCTTCTGGAGTGGTCAAATAAGGCTTAGCTGATCTTATTACTACCGAGTCGACTTGAACAATTATAACTTGACCCGATTTTAGGTGTGGTCCGTTTTTAGCTATACATAGATTTTCACAAATCAACTGCCCCAAGCTAATTATTGGGAATCTTTCTTCACAATAATTGTGATGATAATCATGATAGAGAAAATGCCAATTCAAATTGAATTGATTCAAAATGATGTTACTGCATGGATCGGGCTTAGAAACTCTCCCATTTTCATTCATTAAATAATATTTCATTTGAATTACTTGAACGTTCTGTTTTAAATTGTCAAGCTCAAGTTGCAAATATTTAGTTACCGAGATCTGATTATAAGTTATAAACAGGTAAACTGAATATGAAGAATAATTCGTAATTTGAAGAGCTGTTCCTAAAGGGCCCAAGTAATTCCTACTTAAAATTATAGGATTGCTTTGAATTCTTTCTTTTATCACATTGTGATACTTTACATTGTTGAATGGACCCATTCGAAAACAATTAGGTGATGATAAAATTATGAAAGATTGGCATTCCTTATTTCTATTCAACAACGTACTCATAGTTCCTTGATTTTGTCTAAGTGATTGTTGAATTCTTGCCTTGAGAAAAAATGGATTGATATTGGCACGCTCTGACGCATTATCATAGAGGAATCCAGAACTTGAGAAATCCTTCCTTTTTCGGCTATACAAACTATGGGATTTCACTAAGTCAATTCGTAAAAAATATCGAATCAGACCTCTTGTACTTACTTCAATAAAAGAAGCATGAGCCTCCTCAATAGAAGAACTTTTTTTTTCTTGGTCCCAATTCAGCGATAAACAAGTACGAATTAATAGAATACTTGGGTCAGAAATCCCCAAAACAGGTTTACCATATCCATAAAGGATATAATTAACAACTCGAAGCTGCAGGTTTTCCCTTTCCTGCAACAGATCTTGAGGGAAAAGTGTTGATAAATTTAGACCGTCTGCTATTTCATATATGATTACGGGTCGAACCAAAATAAAAAAATTTTTCTTAGTAGGTGTAATCCGTTGGACATAGATCCAATTTTTCAACTTTTTGGATTCCTTAGAATTTTTTTTTACCGTTCCTGGTGGTATCAAGATCCCGCTGTGTCGGGAGATCTTATCGGTCTCTCCAGGAAAATGGATATCTCCAGAAAAGATTTTAAGTTCAATCTCTTTTTTTTTTTTCTCCACTCGGACCAAGCCGCCTACTCGGCTTCTTGTATTTAAAGCAATTCGTGTATCCACTCTAATGATACTATTGTTCCGTACCATTATGGAAGAAGATTCAGGTAAAATGTGTACTTCCTCGGGACTGAAAAAAAATCTATCTATTTTCATTTTGTATTTTGGCTTAAATTCTTTGACTCCTCGATATTCAATCAAATCCTCTTTTTTTAGGATTGAATGCACTCCTATAGTCCCATATCCATATTTAGTAATTCCTGAATTGTTTCTTCTGTATTGAAGATCATCGAAATAAGCAAAAAGACTTTTTCGGCGTAAAATACCATTTATGGGTATTTCAATCGAGATATCGGCAGGGGACATTAGTTCTTTCTCCCGTTCTGGAATCGATTGGAATGGAATGATGAATCCATTTCTTCGCCTCTTTGCCAATAAATGATAACTCTCAGGGAGAATTGGGGGATATATGAGATTACAATGACCAGTACATATGATTCGATTATGCTCAGAATAGTCAGTAATCTTACGTTGATTTTGACCAGAAAGATCCGAACTAAAGAATCTGTATCTAACTTGCTCATTATTTCCTGAAAAGCTCGAACTATATCTTCCTTCGCCAGAAACAGAAAGAGAATGAACTTGATCTTGATCCTTATGTATTGAAAAAGAGACTACACGGTATCTGCACGAACTTCCTTTTAATATCCATAAATGGCTTGTTCTTGGTAAGAGGTGGACATTACTATATGAAAATTCAGGTGTATGGTACACATCAGTACTCCAGTGAATTTCTCCTTCGGAGTCGGAATAGATATGCTTTCGGACCCTTTCTTTAAAATTCAAAGTGTATGTTCCCGCGCGAATCTCGGCAATCACTTGTTCTGATTCTACATATTGATCATTTTGAACTAAAATAAAACTTTTTTGTGGAATAGTCACGTTATATAGAATATCTTCACTTTCAATAGTTACATACAAGTCCATATAACATAGAAAAGCAGGATGCCCATGGCGTGTACGTGTGGGATGAACCAAATCCTCATTAAATTTGATTTTCCCATTAGAAGTGGCTCGTACATGTTCTGCAGTACCCCCTGTGAATACTCCGCCGGTATGAAAAGTTCGTAATGTTAGTTGAGTACCCGGCTCTCCAATAGATTGACCCGCAATAATACCTACAGCTTCTCCTAATTCAACCAGATCGCCATGAGTAGGACTTCGGCCATAACATAAGCGACAGATCCAAGACGTACTCCTACAAGTAAAGGGGGTTCGAAGGGATATGAATTGCGTTCGAAAGGCTATAAAGCGATTGACAAGCCAAACCCCAATATCTTGATTTCTAACGGCAATGCATCGGGAACCCGTATAGATATCGTCTGCTAATACACGACCAATTAATGTTTGTATAAAAAGTCTTTCCGACATTATTTCATTTTGAAGACTCACAGAGATCCCTCGGCTGGTGCCACAATCTGTTCTACGTACAACAATGTGTTGAACTACTTCAACAAGTCTGCGCGTAAGATATCCAGCATCCGATGTTCGTACAGCAGTATCCACAACTCCTTTGCGGGCTCCATAGCAAGAAATTATATATTCTGTTAAAGAAAGTCCTTCGCGTAAATTGCTTTGAATGGGTAAATCAATCATTTGTCCTTGTGGATCCGACATTAATCCTCTCATACCTACTAATTGGTGTACTTGAGATGCATTTCCTCTAGCTCCCGAAAAAGACATTATATGGACTGGATTACCAGGTTCAGTCATTCTAAAATTAGGATTCATTTCTTGGCGCAAATATTCGCTTGTAGCATACCATATCTCAATGGATTGACGTAATTTTTCTACCGCGTGTACATTCCCATAATGATGCTGTTTTTCCAAAAGAAAACTTTGTTGTTCAGCGTCTTGGACTAGCCATCCTTTAGAAGGTATTGTTAAAAGATCATCAATTCCTAATGAAATGGATGTAGCGGTGGCTTGGTGGAAACCCAGAGTCTTTACTTGATCCAAGATGTGTGATGTATACGCCATTCCGAAGTGATCTATTAATCTGCTAATAAGCCGTTTAATGACAGTTCCATCTATCGCTTTATTGTGATAGACCAGATTGGCCCCTTCGGCCATAAGTACCTCCATATTCCGCTGGGTAGGGTTCGACAATGGATTTGATTCAATGATTGGAAAGCTCCCTTTTCTCGATCTTGATTTGCGTAGAAACTAAGGAACTGGGCTCTAGTTGAACCGAAGAGGCTCAATTTTACGAATTTAATCCGGTGCCGGCCATAGAATTACTTAGCTTAGATACCATACGAGAAGGCCCGACAAAACCCTTGTATAGCCTCTTCGATTTCTCGATAAAGATAAATATGACCAACGGTGGTCCGAAGGTATATACAAAGAATTTCTCTTTTGATACTTCGTACTATTAGATAGTGTCCATAAATCTCATGATAGGTACCTAAAGATTCATAGTGAACTTCGATCGGAGCTTCTCTTGAAGCAATAATGCGTTGATCTAATTGCCATCGGAGCCACAAAGGACTATCTAAATCGACTCTTTTCTGCCGATAAGCCCCAATTACATGATAGGAATTACAAAAAAAAAGCAATTTTTTTTTCGTATCCCTATAGTTATTATAGGGAATTCTTTCATTTTGAAAATTTCTACGATTGCATGGATTATACCTATTTGCACAAATACCTCGTCGATCCCCATTCGTTAATACATAGAGCCCAATAAGCATATCTTGGGTCGGTAAGGCAATGGGATCGACGATAGCCGGAGACAGGAGATTCGTATGAGAAAACATAAGTAAACGAGCCTCCGCTTGAGCCTCTAATGACAAAGGCACATGAACCGCCATTTGATCCCCATCAAAGTCTGCATTGAATCCCTTACAAACTAATGGGTGTAAACAAAGAGCACGTCCTTCCACTAAAATTGGTTGGAATGCCTGGACGCCTAATCTATGCAGAGTAGGGGCTCTATTCAGCAATACAGGATGCCCCTGCATAACTTCCTGAAGTATTTCCCATACAATCGGTTCTTTTTCCCTAATTTTACTCTTAGCAACTCCTATGTTCGAAGCAAGATGTTGTCTAATTAGACCACGAATTACAAATGTTTGAAAAAGCTCTATTGCTATTTCACGGGGCAACCCACATCGATGTAATGACAGTGAGGGGCCTACGACAATGACAGAACGTCCCGAATAATCAACCCGTTTGCCAAGCAGAGTCTCACGAAATCTTCCTTCTTTTCCTTCAATTACATCTGAAAACGACTTGTAAACCTTATTATGACCATCCCTCATTGGTTGGCCGCGGATGCCATTATCAAGAAGTGTATCCACAGCTTCTTGTACCAATTTCTCTTGACACATTACTAATTCCCCTGGCGTAGATCGACTTGTTGTTAATAGATCGGCAAGAGTATTGTTTCGATAGATAACTCTTCTATAGAGCTCATTAAGATCCGAGCTCATTAATTTACCCCCATCTATCTGAATGATCGGTCTCAACTCGGGGGGAAGAACCGGTAATAGACATAAAACCATCCATTCTGGTTCTATATTTGTTCGAAGAAAATGTTTAGCTAATTCTATACGTCTAACCAAAAAATCCTTTCTTCGAACAACCTTTCGATCTTCCCATTCATTATCTATGGGTCTTTCTTCCCCTAATTCGTTCCATTCGACCAACGAATACTCTATAATAGTTCGCAAATCCCGATCGGCTAATTGTTCTCGGATAACACCTGCTCCAGTAGAAATTTCTCGATTTCGAAATGTATCGAAACCTTGGGTAGTAAAAAAAAGCGGGATGCTGTATTTCCAGGATTGGATTTCATATTCGAATGAACCCCGTAATCGTAAGAAAGTAGGTTTTTTTGCTATGGGCCTAGCAAAAGAAAAATTAGGATAGGATCCTATAAGATCTCCTCCCTTCAAAATCGGACGTGAAAGTTTCCTTTCATCCGGCTCAAGTAGTTACACCAAATAAAGATAACGAACAGGGTTACCACTTTCAAATTTATTTGCTAAAAGTCCCTCCAAAACAAGACCTACCCTTTACTCAAGTTCTCAATAAAGACCAAGTAAGATTTCATTTATTCATTCTTTTTTCTTTTCTTAATTCTTTCGTTTATATTTAGTCAATTATCAAAATTACGAGATAAATGAAATTGAAATTCTTGAGTAGTCTCCTTCCCTTCGAAGGACTAATTCCAAGTACCTTGGAATTCTTGAGGGATTGACTTGTCTATGTATTATTCCATTCGATCTTTTAGGTCTCTACTTCACCTCGACGGTTATGCCACGTGTCCTTCTTCAAACTTTCAAATTAAAGTATCTATCCGATGTTCTTAAAGCCTATATGCGATGTATAGACTTCTGCAACCATGACCTATTTGTTTACTTAAACATAATTTCTTTCTAAAAAAAAGAGGGGGCAATGCTTAATTTCAGAAATGAAAGAAGTAGGTTTTCACGAGGTACAACTAGAAATTCCTATTTATTTGGGACTGACTCGACCATAGACCAATTCCCTTTTTACTTTTTATTGGGTAGTATTGAATACACCCAGAATTCTGAGCTCCATCTTACTCCTCCCAAGAGACATGTCAGATCCAGGGCATCCTAATTTGATTATCGATTAAATGGGATGACAGTTTTTCATTTCAAATCTGTAAAATCAAAATTTCGATCAAATCACACATCGCAGTATACTAGGCCCTCCAATTCTTTAATAGATTTATCTAAAAGATTGGCGATAAAACTAGGAAGACGTTTCAAATACCACACATGGGTTACTGGGCATGCCAATTTGATGTAGCCCATTTGATATCTGCGTATCCGAGAATTAACAAATTCGACTCCGCATTGTTCACAAAAATTTAGGTCTTCTTTTTCATCTCCGATTCCTCGATAATTTCCACAAGCACAAATTCCACTTTTTATAGGACCAAAAATCCTTTCACAGAATAATCCCTCTTTTTCAGGTTTATTGGTCTTGTAATGAAAAGTATAGGGTTTTGTCACCTCTCCAACAAGCTCTCCGTTAGGTAGGATTTTATTGGCCCAAGCACTTATTTGTTGAGGAGAAACTGATCCAATTCGTAGTTGTTGATGTTTATACCGATCGATCATAGAAGAAAAATTATGATTAATTTCGATTAAGCTTCCTTCCTATTAATCTGGAAGTTCTTCTCAGACACAAAGAAATGATTCAGTTCCAAAGCTAAAGATCGTAGTTCTCGAACGAGCAATCGAAAAGATTCTGGAGCATCCTCGGGTTTAGGTATTGTTCCTCCAACGATCGTAGTACCAAGTACTCCTTGACGAGCTTTAATATGATCAGATTTATAAGTAAGCATCTCTTGTAGAATATGAGAAACACCAAATCCCTCTAGAGCCCAAACCTCCATTTCTCCTATACGTTGTCCTCCTTGCTTGGCCCTTCCTCTAAGGGGTTGTTGTGTAACAAGTGCATAATGCCCACTGGAGCGTCCATGTATTTTATCATCAACCTGATGAATTAATTTCAAGATATAAGGCTTTCCTATTATAACAGGCTGTTCAAAAGGATTTCCTGTTCTTCCATCAAATATTCTGCTTTTTCCGGGATACTCAGGTTCAAAGACCCATGGATTAGCTGTTTGCTTGCTGGCTTCATATAATTCAGAAAACACTAATTTTCTCGAAGCCTCTTGTTCATATCTCTCATCAAAAGGCGCTATTCGATAATGTCTATCTAGCAGATCTCCCGCTAACCCCAGCGAACATTCAAATATCTGTCCTACATTCATTCGTGAAGGTACTCCTAATGGGTTGAAGACCAAATCAACAGTTCTTCCATCTTGCAAATAAGGCATATCTTGTCTAGGCAAAATTTTGGAAACGATACCTTTATTTCCATGTCTTCCAGCTACTTTATCGCCTACTTTAATTTCACGTTTCTGTAAAATATATACACGAATTGTTTCTGGATTAGAATCCGAACCCCTTTTTTTCTGGACCCATCTAACATCAATAACTCGGCCCCTACCACCTGTAGGGAGTTTTAGACAAGTTTCCTTTGAACTCGACACCTGAATGCCAAGTATGGCTCGTAATAACCTATCTTCAGGGGCATACGATGACTCTTTTGCCATCTGAGGCGTTAATTTACCTACTAAAATATCGCCCGTTTCTACCCACGATCCCAGTGCCACAATTCCATTTTTGTCTAAATTTCGGAGTAAATGGGCTTCTAGATGCGGTATTTCGTTAGTGATCCTTTCGGAACCTTGACTTGTCACATGAGGCTGAATTTCATATTTCCGTATGTGAAAAGAAGTATAAATATCTCCATATACCAGACGCTCGCTAATGAGTACCGCATCTTCAGAATTGTAACCCTCCCACGGCATATAAGCTACTAATACGTTTTTACCCAAAGTGAGTTCGCCACCAACTGTAGCGGCACCATCTCCTAAAATTTGTCCCTTTTTAATGCACTTATCCCGCTGAACCCGACCTTTTTGATGCATACAAGTATTTTTGTTAGAACGTTGATACACAACTAATGGAATATTGAAAATATCCCCATTGCCTAATAAAAAAATTTTGTCAGTCTCGTTATAAATGATCCTTCCCTCATGTTCGGCTATAACAGAAACTCCTGAATCTAGAGCCACCTGTCGTTCCGCTCCAGTTCCAACAATGCATTTCTCGGACTGAGAAAGCGGAACTGCTTGACGTTGCATATTAGAACTCATTAAAGCTCGATTCGCGTCATTATGCTCGATAAAAGGAATAAGGGAAGCTCCAATAGAAAAATATTGGAAGGGAAAAATACTGCGAAGATGAACCTGTTCCCATGCAATAGTCAGGAATTCTTGACGATATCGAGCTGGAACAACCTGTTCTTCCTGAATACCTCGACTCACTGCCAAAGAATTTCCTGCTGCGATCATATAGTATTCATCCCTATTTGGTGATAAATAAAACATCCGGTTTTTTTTTGATTTTGATTCTTCAAAGATTTCATAAAATGGGCTTTCTAGAGAGCCCCAATGACCAATTTTCGCATGAATTGCTAAGGATCCAATAAGCCCAACGTTGATTCCTTCAGACGTGTCAATTGGACAAATGCGTCCATAGTGACTAGGATGGATATCTCGTATCCGAAAATTCGCAGTTCGCCCTGTCAATCCTCCAGGTCCCAAATAACTCAACTTTCTCCCATGAACTGTTTGTGTCAATGGATTAGTTCGATCGATAACTTGAGATAATGGGTGTAACCCGAAAAAAGATTCATAAGTAGTTGTTAATGGAGTTGAAGGTACCAAACTCTGAGGAGTCGGTATCAATTTATGTCTAATTGCTCCACATATAGTGCCTCGAACCATATTTTCTAAACGAACCAAAGCCAATCCAAATTGATCTTGTAAGAGATCCGCAACCGAACGAATACGCTTATTTTTTAAATGATTCATATCATCAAGCGTGCCCATTCCAAATTTCATTCCAATCAAATAATCTGCAGCCGCCAATATATCTCTCGGTAACAAAAATGTATTAGGGGGAGGTAGATCAAGATTCAATCTCTGGTTCATATTTCGTCGACCAATCTTTCCTAATTCACATCTTTGTTGAAAGAATTTTTTTTGTAATTCCTTACATAGAGATTCAGAAAATACTGGATCTCCGCCTACACACGTAAATTGTTGATAAAACTCCAAAATAGCAGTTTCCTTTGACCCTATTTTTTTTTTCTCCTTCTCATTTAGAAAAGACAAGAAAATCTCAGGGTAGCAAACATTTTCTAAAATTTCCCTTAGATTCAAACCCATAGCTGATGATAGAACTAGAATAGAGATTTTCTGTTTCCTACTTACACGAGCCCATATCCTTGCTTTTCTATCAATCTCTAATTCAAATCTTCCTCCCCAATCTGATATTATGGTGCCGCTATAGACCGAAATTCCGTTATGGTCCGCTTCGGACCGATAATAGATACCGGGGCTTTGCAAGATTTGATTGATCGCAGTTCTGTATATTCCATTTACTATAGAGGTTCCCAGGGAATTCATTAGAGGAATCTTTCCAATAAAAAGGGTTTGTTTTTGCATATCCCTACTGGTTTTCCACATTAATCTCGCGGATACATATAATTCAGAAGAATATGTGATTGCTTCATATACAGCATCTCTTTCTTTTATCAATGGTTCCACCAATTGATATGTTTCCGCAAATAATTGGAATTCAATTTCTTGCTCTGTATCTTCAATTTTTGGAAACTTATAAAGTTCTTCGGTTAAGCCATGATCAATAAACCTACAAAACCCTTCAAATTGTATCTGATTAAACCCAGGTATTGTAAACGTTCCCTCATTTCCATCCCCCAGCATTTTGAATTTCTGATTTATCAAAAAAAATCCCATTATTGAATCATTCTTTATCCAAAAATATGGATCGATCTAGTAACGATGGAATTGAATATTCTGTTTACTAAATCACATGAAATTTTATCCTAGTATGAACATAGGAATAAAGAGCAAATTGGAATTTGAAACAGATACAATACAAACGGAAAGAAAATGAAAAATTTGACTTAACTTAGACTTATTTTATGGAGTTTTAGCTTTGTATAAAATAGCAAAAGTTATTTCATTTTTACCACTATTATGATATTACATATTTCAATCCGATTAGATACCAGCAAACTAAATGTATTCCGGATTTGGTCTGTTTGATGAGAGAAAGACATAATAATCAGAAAAACGAAAAAGTTGATTAATATTTAATTTTTCATCGATTCAGTTAAAAAAAAGATTTGCATATAATATAAAGGAGACGTTTTTACCTAATTTTTTAGTCTAATTCATCTAATATGATTTAAGTGCGTAAGAAGACTTGTATTTATTAAACATGTTCAGATATGACTCTAGCTATCTATACATATCTCCCCCTTTTTTGAATTTCTATTCGGGACAGCCTATGTCGTGTTCTATCAAAGTTACTATTTTCTATAGATAAAAATCATATACAGAACAGTTAAGATATTTGATTAGATATCTGTAAAACGATTTAGGTTCTGGGGTTTACATATATGCATAATTGCTATTATAATATTAATATAACTGAGAAGAGTTTTTTTTTTTAATCTTGATTAGTTATGTATTAATTTGGATTTTTTATATCATTAGGCAAAGACAATTTTAGAAATTCTAGATTAAAATCCTAGAATCGTTCATGAATTCACAGTCACATAGTTAATGGTTCCGATTTGTCATAAATTTTTGCTTTTCTTTTGTTACTGAAAAGCCACATTTTTTTCTCAACTCAATCTAAAAAGAAAAGGGGAGGTATTTTTAGCTATTTTGTATCGTCTTGGCGACATGGCCGAGCGGTAAGGCGGGGGACTGCAAATCCTTTTTCCCCAGTTCAAATCCGGGTGTCGCCTGATCAACAAAACCTTCGAAATACCCCTATTGTTTTGCTGATTTAACTTACCAAATTTGCTCTCAACGCAATCCCAACGGAAGAAAAGGCTTCTTGATATGATTCTAAACATCTGAAAGTTCTGTCCTCTAAAGTGCTGTAAATCCTTTCGTCTCGGATTCAAGGCAAGTTTCTAGTAGTGGGGAATTTATAAATCTTAATCTGATAGCCCTTTAATGCAATGTCTACTGATTGGATCTTAAAGTAGAGTGAATACTCAAGAGGAAGTTAATTAGTAATTGCAGAAATGGCGTAAGGTACTTTGTCTACAGACTCATAAAAATCTTTGAGTACTGGGGCATTCAATCAATCTAATTAGTATTGATTGAATGGATTAATTTGTCTTTTTTACTTTTTTTATAGAAAAAACGAAGTTCTTTTAGGGAATTCCTATTCCATTCTTGACTAGACTGTCTTACCATTGTTTTACATAGAGAATGGGGAGAAGGTAAGATACAGATTCGATCAAATGAAAAAAAAAGGGGTATGTAATACGATCCATCTTGATTCTATCTTTTTTAGACGTTTGAGTTAAGGAATAAACAAAATATGTTATTGTTCCTACATGTTAGAAAGATTTTCTTGATACTTCCAAAAGCGTCGCTGCTTGTTTTGCTTGTACTTAATCTTTACCGATTCTACTACAAATCGTATACTAACTTATTAGAATTGAATTGGATTTATTAGATCGTTTCATCAATGGTATGGAGCAAAATCCTTTTTTGACTCTGTGCCAAAAATTCTACTATTATTAATGATTAATAATGGAATAATTCCTTCATATTCATAGAGATAGGGGATAGAATTCACATGGATATAGTAAATCTCGCTTGGGCTGCTTTAATGGTAGTCTTTACATTTTCCCTTTCACTCGTAGTATGGGGAAGAAGTGGACTCTAGAGTTGAGGTACTACGAATTGAATTGAGGAATCAAACGGCATCAATTGTTTTCTAAATTGTTTGGCAAAGATTTAACTCTTCTTATTCATTTAATTTTAGATAAAATTATCTGCATTTCTATATTATATTGAAGTCTATGTAGAGTAATGTAGTCTATGAATATTCAAATATATATTGAATAACAATAATCCTGTATATGAATAAGTACTTTCTATATTATTTCATATATATATATATATATATGATTTCTATTCTATATATGAATAATCAAAAAAATACGAATAATATCATTTCAATCAAACAAATAAGGAATGAATACAAATGATTGGAAATCCGTTTCTAATCAAATTATTCCTAAAATTTATATTTTGATAAACCCCGCTCTTAACAGTGTTATAGATCTAGACAATGCGGAAGAGTGTAAAC
>WOUI01000478.1:0-22941 GCA_012184565.1 Aspergillus floridensis | reverse complement strand
AAATTATTTACTTTATAAAATATATATTTACAGCTGTATATAAAAAGTATTCTATTAATAATACTAATATATTAATTTTAATACTTTAAATAATAGTTTTTATAAATAAAAATAATAGTCTATATTAGTATAAGTCAGATTTCAGATATATTTTATATAGATATAATAATTTAAAAAAAAGAACTATTATTATAAAATCTTAATACTAATATAGAATAAAAAAATAAAAACTTAATTAGATTATTTAGTAATTTTATATATTTTAATATAGTCTAAAAAAAAATTTTATATTTAAATAGGTTCTTAGCAGGTAACCCGCGGGTCGATATATCCAACCCGCGGGTTAGCAGATTCGGGTCTTGGGTCTAGGATTCAGATCCGACCTATATAGGTACGGGTCCTGATGTTGGACCCAAACCCGACCCGTGGCGAGGCCTAGTGGTGGACTGTTAATCTTTATCTAAACGGTTTGTATCTTCCAATAGGAAAATATCCTTTCTATCTGATAATAACGGCTAGATATCAGCTTGGAATTGTGCAACGCTCTTGCTGACGAATATAGAGATAAAAAACATCTCTCTGATAGAAAGATATATCAGAAATACTGCTACTACTAATAGGAAAATAATACTCTTTCTTAAGAATACTGGCTGTTATATTTTTTAGAAAATAAGACTAGCCGGATCAAGCAGCTAAACTCTGCGAAGAACAGCTATCTATATACTATTTTTAATAAATTATTTATAATACCAGATCTTTAGAATAGCTTAAGTCTTAGAAATATAAATAGTATTATAGCTTTAATATATAATAAGATCAGAGTTACTTACTGCTATCTAATAGAACTCTTATTAACTATTAGACTAGGAAATTATTTACTATTTAATATATATTAAAAGCTTTTAGATAGTATTTATTAATTATAATAGTAATAAAATATTGTGTATAGATATTTATATAATTAAGATACTATAGTTATACGTTCTATAAATATCTAATATTAATTAAAAGATTATAAAAAATAAAATTTTAAATAGTAAGATCTTTTTTAACTTTAGTTGCTCGGAGTATACTGCTATTTTAGAAAATCTTTATATAAATAAAAACTACAACAGTATGATACTATCTTTAACTATATTTTTTTATAATATTAATTATTTTAAACTATATACCGACGGCGTCGAACGGCTAGTAGAACTAAATAATAAATATTTAACTATCCGAAGTATATTAATTAATAGTTTCTAGTTTTAATTAATAAAAAACAAGTATTTTATTTAAATATCTGAGAATAATTTTTGTCGGCAGTCGGAGCTAAAAGAGAAACAGTTAATATTTAGATATCGATAATTATAAATATATATAATATAATATTATCCGGATATATCTAAGAAGATTCGATATAACTAAAAGTTTAGAATAGTATAGACTAAAGAGCGAGTAAAAGCAGATAACTATATTATTTTTAATATAGCTATTCTTATATATAAGCTAGGCTTTTATAGTCTGTAGATTATAGCTATTTTAAAAGAATTATCTGATTTAAAAATTATATTAGATACTCTTTTTAGAGCTTGAAAGTTAAACAGTTATATATATAGTAATAAAAATTTATAAATTCTTAGTAAGTAAATTATATATTATTTTATATATATTATTTTAATAGAGATACTGCCGGCGCTGTTATATACTAAATAAGCAATTGTACTAAAAAAATATTATAGAGTATCTCCAATAGAAATTCAGCTATTAGAATATTTAGATATTTTTTTATATTAATTTTATTTACCGGTTATTAAATAAAGGATTTTTTTATTTATAGAAATATAAAAATCTATATATTATATCTTTTTCGGCAAGTCTTCTTATAGTATACTATCAGTCAATAAAGTATACTCTTTTTTATTTATTTTAAATATTAAACTTAATATCTAATTTTAATTATTATTTTATAATATTTCTTTTAGTAGCTTTAGTAATTTACTATTTTATAACCGCCCGTCAGTATCGGGTATAGATAAAAAACAAAACCAGAAAGAGTCGGAGAGATATAGTAGATAATCTAAATAATAATATTAGTAGTAGTAAAAAATATTAAATTTAATATCTCTATCTAAAAAGAGTTCTGTATAGATTTTTAGAGTAAGAATATCTGTTTCTTCTGATACTATTAGTATTAATAGTTTAAATATATTAGATTTAGAAATCTAAGCTAAATTATAGAAAGTTAGTTAATAATCTTTAGTAAAAAAGAATATTCTTTCTAAAGATTATAAATAGACAGTTACTAAGATAGATAAGAATAAAATATTAGATTATTTAGATAATTATAATCTTACTGACTAAATCTATACTGATTTTAAAAATACAGCTAGGTTAACAGTCGCGCAGGTCTTATATAATTATACTATAAATTAAAAATATCTAAAAGTTAATATAGATCGATTAATAGATATTCTAGATACTAATAATTTAATTTTATTAGATCTAGTCAATTTCCATCAGAGCTTAGAAGATAATAGTATTATAAAACTAGAGTAAAATAAAAAAAATAATTATAAATAATTGTTTGATTTAGTAAATAAAAGCCGGTAGCTTACTATATTAGTAGATAAAAAATATACAGTAGATATAGATATAATCTTGCCGGTTTTTATTCTAATTAGTTTAATAAAAGTTTATATTCTTACCGATCAGAAATTAGTAGGATTTAAAGAAAAGCTTAGTTTCTTAATCTTACCAGCTTTATCTAAAATAAAAAAAAATTCAGAGACTATAAGAAAGAAGTAATTAAAAAAAAAGTTAAATAATAATTATTCTATATTATAGGATTTAGCTAATTCTAACTAAGCTTAAAAGATAGTAATATAACAGAGCTAGAACTAATAGAAATAGACTAGAATAAGTAATAGTTATTTTTTATAGATAAAAACTAGTATATTATTATATTAAAAGAAGAAGAAGATCCGGTAAATATAGTTATAAGCTTACTACTATAAACTGCAATCAAGTTGATAGAATCCTATATTATATTCTCAGCTATACTATCTACTAGATTAAAAACTATAAGATTTAAGTTTAGAGCTAAGAAAAATTATCTAAAGATATATCTATATAATTTAAACTTAGAAAGTAGAAAAGCTCTTAGAAGACGGGCGATAGATTGCGACTAGTAAATAGTATTAACTAATTATAAAAACTCAGACTTAAATATAAATCTATATCGTAATTCGAGCTCCATCTCGTCAAGCAAAAAGAATAAGAATTAGATAATATATTATTTAAATATATATATAAATATTATAGATTAATTATTTCAGTAATCTTCGGTACTGGTTTTAGAATAAGTTCGAATTATAACTATAGTTATTAATCCTATAGCTGATTCAGTAAAAAAGTCTAAGCAGTAAGTGCAGGATTTATTTAAAAAAAAAAGACTATTTAATATAGTCGCTAATTAATTCCTTAAGTACTGATGAACAAACTTAGTATAAGAATATAGCTTAAATACTGATAATAATTCTAGAATCTTCTATTTCTAAAGCTGATACTTTATTATTAAAATAGATAGATATTTTTAATATAGCTGTAAGACCGATATTAGAAGTTTTATATTAAAGTTTAAAAATTAATTAACTAAAATATAATTAATATAGATATTAGAAAAATAATAATCTACTGCAATCTAATATTATATAAGTAAGAATTTCTTAGATTTATAAAAAAAGTTAGAGATAAATATATCTAGTATAGTTAAAAATAATTTAAAAAGATACTAAGAATAATACTATAGAATAGGAATTATAAAATATAAAATATAAGTTAATAGAGCTGTCGGAGCCAGTCGGGCTTATAATAAAGCTAGTTAGATCTATTTTAATAGACCCGGAGTATGGTCGAAGATTATTTAAATAATTATAGTTCTTATTAAAAGATAAATATTCAAAGACTAAAAAAATAAAATATAAAATAGTAAAAAAAGTAGAATATTATTCTGTAGAGTCGTAGTTAGTCGACTATCCGGAGATTTTTCTAAAGAAATAGAAAGCTATTAAAAGAAAAAATCTTAAAAAAAAAATTAATATATTTCTTTAATAAAAATAGATATTTTAAAACTAAGTAGATATACTTACTCAACTATAGATATTCAGAACTCTAAATAATTCCAGCCGATCTATAACAGAAATTCCTTTAAATATATTTAGTCTAATAAAAAGATTATAGAAAAAGAAATATAAAATAAATAATAGAAGTATAGCATCTGCTAATCTTATTCTATAATAAAATTTATTATAGAAAGATAGATAGAGTTCTTTTTTAATTAATAAGAATAGTAAAATTATACTAAATCTTAATTAAAATCTTAAAACAGATATTATCTAAGTTGTATTTATTATATTAAGTCCAGAACAAGCTCAATAAAAAGCTATTAATAGATAGAAAACTAAAAATAGATTATTTAATACTCTATAATCAGCAGCAGAACTCAAAGACTAATAAATAAAAGATATCTAGAAGAGAATAAATACTGCAGTTGTTAGTATATCTAATATCTTACAACTACTACAAAGCTTAAAAAGAAAGTATATATAAAATTATAAGTAGATTAAGATACTACAGACTTTTAAATTCTATAATAATTAATAATTTAATAATACTAAGAGACAGCTGTTGAAGCAAGCAGATTTTTATTTCTTCAACTAGAAAACTATATCTAAAAATATTAATATTAAATATAATTAAGTTGATTCTAATACAAACTACTAATTATCTATCTAATCTTATTTTTTTTTTATTAATTCTTCTTCTCTTTCCAGCTATAGATAATCTAAACAAAGTATTAAAATTATATTCTATCTTTATAAACAGTAAGTCTGAAGTATAACAGACTTAGTATTTATAAATTCTAGCTATTTTATTAAAATATAAAATATCGCGGATAAATATATATATAAAAATAGTATATATTTCTATAATTATAATATACTTAAAGTCTCTGTTTATAAATATATATATATTATAATATTTAATAAAAGCTTTATTATATTTATAAAATTTAGAAAAGATTTAATTATTTATAAGAAAATAGTAGAATCTGCTGCTGCTGTTCTTACAGAGGCGAAGTAACAGACAGTAGAATTCTAATAATTATTAGATTATATTCTAATAAGCTTTTAAGTTATATATCTAGAAGAAGCGACAGCTGATACTTCTATAATTATATTTATTATATAAAGTTTATTTTTTAATTATTCTAATCTTCCGATTACTTTTTTTAACTATATTAATTATATAAATAGATTCTGATATCTTTAATACTATATCTTAAGTCTTCTATATTATATCTAATAATATATATCACCGGACTCTAGATTATAGTCTAAATACTTTTAAGTTTCTAATTCTTAAGACTATAAATCTAAGTATCGATCTAGTATATGCTTTTATTTATAAATTCTAAATAGTCTAAAGATCGAATTAGACTTATATAGATAAACTAAAAATTAAATAATATAATTTTCTACTAAAAATAAGTTCTATATTATATATATACTATATATTATAATCAGTAAGTATAATAATATATATAGTATTAAAATTAAGTCTTACTGGTACTACTTAATTAATATATATATTAGTTTCCGGTTAGAGATTCGATTAATCTTTATATTTCGATTTTATAGATTCTAAAAGTTAGATAATATTAATTTTCTATTAATTAATATTTATAATCTAATACCCGCTCTCAGCTAAGTCGGTTTTTTCTAATAATATTAGTTATAGAAAAGTTTCTAAGTAAAACTATAGATTAAATAGTTAAGACTAACTTTTTAAACAGATCACGCAACAGCAGCGGTCTATAAGATCGTACTATAATTAATATAGAATAGTATAATATAATATTAATTACTACAGTCGCTAGTCTACTTTATAAGAATTTGTTGAATAATTTAAAATAGAAGTAGCTCGGCACAAGATATTAATAATATTTTTGTATTTTTTATTAAGAAGAAATCTTATAATAGTTTATTTTTTTTTAAACAAAGTATTATAATAGTATATGTGCTTCTCTTAGTTCAACGTCCGGTAATTGAATATTATCGATTCGTTTCTCTTTATTCAAGATACGTTACTTAACAGTAATTATTAAGACCAGTACTTGATTAGTTCTGCAAGTTACTTAGCCTAGTTAGAATTTAATTTAAGTTAATTATAAAGTAGAATAATCTTTGAGAACTTATAATAATTCTGGTTCTATTAAAAATAGTAGACCAAACGAAAGTACCAGCACCTTTAAATTATATAATATTTATTTATTTAATATATATTTTCTCGGCCCGGTTTTTTTTAATTTAATTATTATACTAAATACTATTATACTCTTTCTATTTTCTATATTATATTCTTATAGCTATTTATTAAGTTGATTAAATTATAGGCTCTTCTTACTATTTTTTTATTTAAACAGGCATGTTATAATATATATATATTAAAACAATCGGTTGAGTGTTACTATTAGTTATATATTTAATATTATAGTTGAGATCTGATTATATTTAGATAAGACTAAGTATAATAATATAGCTTTATTATAAAAGTAACTTTTTTTTAAGTCGTGTAGTCTTAGTCTGTACTAAAAAGTTACTTTATTTCTAGTAAACAGAAATTAGATATTAAAATTATAATAGCAATTATATAATAATAACGGTAAATATTTTTAAAGAAGTCGGATTCTAAGCTCTACTATAAGATTCCGTGTTCTATCGATAAGAATAGATTAACTATAGTAATAAAATAAAAACTAGTATAGCTATAATCGGCTCAGTAGCTGAATAATATATAGATTTAATCTAAGTTATTTTAGACTAATATCAGAATAGGAAATATAACTGCACTTGTTTTATAAAAACAGCTATCTTCTAGTAGATTTAAATAGAATCTCTTTTACTGTAAAGTATATAATTCTAAGATATAATTATATAATATCTTAATAAAGCGAAAGTATTAATAGCTTCTGCAGCTTCTCTTAATAATCTTATACTAAGATTCTTATCGAGTATTGGTAATAGAGATGGATAAAGTACTGCTATAATAAAAAAAATAAATTATACTAGCTTAATTTTAAATAAATTATCTATACTAAAAAATCCTATCAGATATATAAAAGCTAAAGTAATATAATCTTTAAATTAAGAATTAACAGCTCTATATATTAAATCTAGTAAGTAATTTTAAAGAAAATTTATCTACTGTAGATATAGTAAAGAACCGACCGTCCTTAAACTAGTAAATTACTTTTTTAAATTATAAATTATCTAATATACTTCTTTTTTATTAGTAAAATTTTTTTTATATTAATTTAGATAGACTTACTTGCTAAGATATTGTATAAAAGACTTGGTATATATTAGAGATTTAGAGATATTATTAACTTTAGTTTTATCAGATTGTCTGCTGCTCTGTTCTTTAGTATAAAAAGCTATATTAGATAGATCTAGCTGATTATAATCTACCGGCTGTAACTAAACTATATATTTAGATAGATTTATATCTAGGTTTCGATCAGTATTCCAACTATTATAATAAAAGATTTCTAAACTAATATCTCCTCGGACTGAGTCTTTAGAGATATCGATACAGTTAATAATTCTAATAGAAATATTATTATAGCTTAGCTGGAATAGCGGCATCGCGCGTTTCTAAGTATTCTAGAGTTGTTCGATAGTATTTTACTAAATTAATAATTTCTAGTCTAACGCAGTTATATCTTACAGGACTAGTTACTCTATTCTATTAGTAAGTGAAAATAGCTTGCCGAGCTCTGAACAGACCTTTTTCTATTTTCTTTTTTATATTATAGAGTTCTTCGCGGGTCACGTAGATTTAGGCCTCGGAAAAGACTGCAAAGACCAAGGACCGGACTGCACCAGACCGGACCGCATCGGTCTTTGGTCCTGAGTCCTAGGACCGCCGGGCGGTCCTAAATTATCAAAGACCGTACTACTGCGGTTTAGTACGGTCCTACAGTCTTATAAATAAAATAAATAATTTTATATCTATAATATATATAAATTATATATAGCTAGTCTGTAATTTTTATATTCTGGTTTTACTAGTTTAATTTTTGTATTATATAATACTATCTTTAATTATTAATATTTTTTTTATTTAAGAGTCTAGGCTGTCTTTCTATCTTTTAGAATCTATTCTGCTTTTTATTTAATCTTATAATAGATTAAAAATAAAGAATATTTTTTCTTAATTTATACTAGAAGTTCTAGTCTTTTAAATATATATAAAATCTTTATTTTACTTTAATTTTTTTAAAATATATCCAGATAAACGCTGCTAGATTCTAGAATTATTATATAGATAGCTGATATTAGAAAAAAGAATCTTATTATTATCTAATTCTTTTAACTAATTTTTTATATTAGTAATTTTTTTTTCTAGTATATATAAACTTAACTTTTAAGAAGCTGTATTAGAAATATTTATATTTTAATAGTCTAGATTTATATTTTGTTTATTTTTATTAATAGAATTATACTTATCTTTTCTCTATTTGGTATTATTTTATTTTTTTCTTAAATATTTTTTTTATATAGAAAGATACTTTTTTATAAAAGCAAGCTGTTCTGATTTAATATTAAACTATATTATATATATAAATATTATTAAATTTTATATAGTTTATAGCTTTAATAATTCCCGCTGATAATAGTATATATTCTAAATAGAATTAAACAGCTGTTCTACTCTAAAACTACTAGCTAGAATTATTAAAATATTCTATACTAAATTTATAAAAATTAAATATTTAGTCTAGTATATTTTTTAGAAGACTAGTAGTATTAATTAAACAGTACTTAAAATTATTATTAAAAAATAATTATAAAAGTTACAGAATATAATTTACTACTTTTAAAATACTGTATAATCTTATCTAAAATTTAAGATTATATTCGAAAAGATATAGCAGATCTAATAAGTATATTAATTTCTAATATATTATTTATTATCTAAGTATTTAATATAGTCTGTATTTTATTATAGTATTTATAATAAGATTTAATATAGGTTTTTAGTAATTATCTATATTATAGAACCTAATTCTTTTCTATTTAAATATTAAAAAGAACTCCAGCTTATTCTAAGATCTAAAAATAATTCTAATTATATAAAGATTATTAGAAATATTATTAGTTTTTTTATAGTACTCTATTAGTTTATTATATATATTTAAATACTAATCTTATCACCCTCTTCCAACTAATTTTTTTACATAATAGTTATACTTTAATATTATTAATATAAGTAAATAAAATATTATAGATACTAAAGATATTGTAAAGAGTTATATTAGTAGTTATAAATTAAAATAAAATAAATTTAAAAAATAAATAGATAATTAATAGTAGATAGTTAATCTATCGCTATTTATTTTTATCCATCCGCATTTTAGTAAGATTAAACTGGATATAGAACTTATTAAAGATAGACTAAAGACAACGCGTATATTATAATATAAAAAATATAAAATTCTATTAAATTTAAATATCTTATATAGATATTAGCTTAGATTTTTTTATTTATAGTTTAATAAAACTTTTACAGTGTTAAGAGCTTTTATTAATATAGATAGTAATCTTCCGAATCTAATAAATAATTAATATTAATATTTAAAATAAATAGAGGTATATATAAATAATAGATCTTATTTAAAGTCTCTATAATCTTTCTATTTTTTTGCTCAGTATAATTCTCTTTCTCAGCCTACTCTAATTTTTTTTTATTATTCTAAGAATTTATATTTATTTAACCAAAAAGCTTCTTTAGACTTAGCTGTATAATATATATAATATATAGTAGGTGTATAACTAGTAGAAAATTTAGCAGCTCTAAAAATATAATAGTTTTCTAAAAATTTATTAATAATATTTTATTATTTAAAGTATTATCAGTTATAATTATAAATACTCGGTTTATAATTTAATATTTCTTAAATAATTTAAATAAAACTAAGCTTAAGTAGCTATTAGTATAAGAGCTATAGAATAGTTTAAATCTAAGTAATATTTTATAATAGTTCTACTTATAATTAATAAAGTAATCTATTACTGCTATAAAAATTTAATAAAATAGTAATATCTAATAATCTAATATAATTAAGATCTTAGTATCTTCAGAAAGTAATTTAAATAAAAAATCTTAATACTTCTATATTTTTTATTAAAGATAGTAATAAATAGTTTTTACTATTAATATTTCCGGTATAGATAAAATAAAATAAGCTATCTTAATTAGTATACAGAATTTAGAATATTTAATAAGTATAAATAGTAATCGGAAAGTAATAATAAATATAGTTAGTCTATCTATCCAGACTTATAGTAAAAAGCTTTATTTATAAAAAGAAAAATATCTCTAATAAAAGTTAAATAAAAAAAATTAGAAATGTAAAAGATATATATCTTATTAGAAATAATCTTTCTAATATCTTATAATTTATTTCTTACTTGCCTACAGATAGCTATTTATAAGTAATAGCAATTTATTATAAATATTTCTTAATATTCATTAGTAGAATAAGTAAAAATATAATTATAATTCTTATATATAATTTTAGAAGATCTATTATAGATAGCTGTAACTTAATAAAAATACTTTTAAAAACCAGTCTGATATTTTCTTTTAAAAATATTCTATTTAATTATATTTTTATATTTAATTTTTAACTACTACTTTATAAATTCTTTATTTACTATTTTAGTCTATAGAATATATTTCTTTTTTACTGAAGGACTAATATACTTAAAAATCTCTAAAAATAGGATTAGAACTACTAGTTATATAAAGCTTAGAATAGAAATAGAAGTCAGTATCTTATATTTTTTTAAATTAATTAAATTATTAGTTGTAAGAAAAAAGAGATTATCAACTATAGTATCTTTAAAAACTAATAAAAAATAATAATCTAAGAATTAAGAAGGCTGATTTTATAATATTTTAGTAAACTAAAACTAAAAAATAAAAAGAAGAGAAGTTATAGAAATTTTTAAAAAAAAAAGACTTACTAGCCTTTTTTAAATATTAGAAAAAAGATACTACTAGTAATTTATAGAAAAATAAATTCGAAACTAATATTTTATTTATTCTAAAATATTATATTATTAATTAGTTATTAAAATCTATAAAAAAGCTTTTAAACTATACAGAACTGTATAAAACTGCTAAAAGACCACGCAGGACTGTACAGAACTATTAAAGAACTACTAAAAGACTATATAAAACTATTTAAAACTGTTAAAAAACTATTAAAAGACTACTAAAGAACCGCGCAGGACTGTTAAAAAACTACTAAAAAACTATATAAGACTATATAGAACTACTAAAAAACCGCCGAAAGACCGCGCAGGACTGCTTAGAACTATATAAAACTACTAAAAAACTATTAAATAACTATTTAAAAATTAATAGATTAATTTTATATATCTATTATTTATCTATTCTGAGAAAAGTAGAAATATATATTTTAGTATTTATTAAGATATTATACTATTAATATATTTATAATATTTATTCTAGCTATTCTCTCTACTTTTTCTACTTAACTTAGTCTTTCTGTTATATTTATTTATTTTAGTTTATTTATTCTATCTGTTTATTCTACTTTTTTTAGTCTATCTAATCTAATATTATATCTGTTCTATCTATTCTAACTATTCTATCTATTAGATTTAAAATATAGATTTAGATTAAATAGTTTTAGTAGATTAAGCAGACTAAATAGATTAGATAGACTGTAGAATAATAAATAAAGTCTAAATTATAGTATTATAGTTTATTATAAGTCTTTAATAAAAAGTTCTACTTATATAAGTTGTATTTAAAGTATAAAGCTGAAGAAACAGTATAAGATAATCTATTAGAGACTTAGTAAAACAGAGATACTTTCTAATAAAATAAAACTATTATTATATTTTTGTAAGATACTATACTTAATAATAAGATTTATATAGATTAAAAAAGAAGATCTTAGTATATTTATATAGAAGCAGTTCTCCGGAGTAAAGACTGTCTAGGACTGCGGGGGACTATAATGCGGTCCTGGGTAATATAAGCAAAGACCAAAGACTGTATAGTCCGGTCCTGGTCCCAGATTTCAGAACCGGGACCGCACCATTCCTAGGCCTACGTAGATTGCACGCAGCTCCCTTTGACAGTCATCTTTTCTTGGCTATAGAGAAAGAAATCGCTATGGTCGACTAGATCTAATTAAGTTAAAGTTATCTTAGGAAAGATTAAGATTAGAATTACCGATAATTAGCTAGTTTGGACTATTATAATTAGAGCCAGCTGTAAGTATAAGTAATATTCAGCTGATTTAAGATTTTCTAACAACCGTCGGCTTTTTTATAATAAAAAATATTACTATAATCTTACTAATATAAGTATTAAAAAGACACTGTCCACAGCTAATAGCAATATTAGAATCTGTATTTAATATAAAATAGTATAATTTAAAATAGATTGATAATTTTTATAAGACTATTAGATAAAGATAGAGAGTATAGATTCACGCTGTAAGCTATTACAAAGATAATATATCTATTTAATTATAGAATATATCTAGTATTTTAATTAAAGAGAGGAAATATAGTTTTGTCTATAGTATATAAATTAAATATATTTCTTTATTAGAAAAGTATATTATATAAATTAGTATAGTAGATTCTAGTAATAAATAGTTATCTATACTAGTTTAGATTAGTTAGTTAGAAAAATAAGCCCTTTTTAATTTTTCCGGATATAGATAAAGTAAGATCTATTAATTCTATTTATTATTTAAGTATAATTTTAGGTAATAGTCTGTCTCAGAAAGTTAAGCTTAGTCTTTAACTATTATAAAGATCGGGTAAATATTATACTAGAGCTGTATAATAACTCTATTTAATAATACTTATAAGAATTAATATTAATAAATATTTTATTTTTTAAAATCTATATAATATTTTTTTATTCTTTTTTAATAATAGTTTAAAGTTCTTCTAATATCTTAACTAGATTTTATTTATATTAACAACCGCGCGGCTGATCTTTAGATAATTATTAGTTTAATAAATAAATTATAGCTTTTTAATAGACTCTAGAAGTCTATTATAACAACCGAATTTAAAATCTACTTATTAATTAATATTATTATTTAAGACTTACAGATAAGTATTAGTTTAAAGTACAATTATCTTCTATCTTTAATTATTTTTAAGATTTTAGATTATTTTTAGTTTAAATTAAAAGATTCTGAATTAGAAGTAAGATTTTCTTCTCCGAACGTGTATTATCAGTAGTATTTAAATATATATTGGATCTGTATAGTACTATATTTTTTTTATTATATACCAAATTTCCTGGAATCTCTTTAGAAATAAGTATAGTAGATATTTCAGAAATAGCTGTAGATAAAAAGAAATAAGGTTTTTTATAGAACTTCAGTAAGTTTAAATCAGTAATATTAATTAGATTAAATTTAGCTAGATTTATTAAAAGTTTAGACTTATAATCTTTTCTATAATTATAAAAACTCTTATATCTTAGCTATTTTTAAATCTTAGTATAATTATAGTTCTAAGACTTCTCTCTATCCGATACTTTTAAGAGATCTTTCTTAATTCTATTTTTAAAGTTTATATAAAAATTTCTATAAGCTTCTTTTATAGAATAAATATATAAGTCTAGTTTTTTTAGTAAAGTTTCTTTCTTCTAATCTGCTGTAGATACTAGATAATCGATTTTAAAACTTTAAATAGTTTAAGCTCAAAGAATAACTTACTTTCTATTATCTTTAATTTAAAATATAGAAGAGTAATTAATAAAAAAGTTATTTATTTAATAATCTTACTACTACAGTACAGATAGACTCTGTAAGATTCTATATAATTAAATTTAGTTTAAATATATAATATAAACTAAGAAAAGTAAGCAGTATTAAGCCTATTTAAATACTAAAATCTCTAAAAGCTGAATAAGAATAATTAGGAATCTCTTTTTACAATCTATAATTAATACTTTTTAATCTATATTTAGTATATTAATTTATTCAGTAGCTCTAGTTACTTAGTAGCTCTAGCCTTTAAAGACTGTATAAAAACTAATCTATATTATTAAATAGAATAATTCTTTATTTTATAGTTACTAATTAAGACTTTTTATTAATTTATTTATTTATTAGATATTTTTTTTATAGTCTGAAATACTATGCTCTACTAAAGCTGTAGTAATACAGCTGAATCTATAAAATATATTAGACTATATAGTTTAAGTCGATAAAAATATATAGATACTATAATTAATATTAGAACTTTTTAGATATAGAATAGATCTACTTATCAGAGCCTATTTTCTAAATATAAATTTATCTAATAATATATTTAAAAAGCTGTATAAGCAGTTTAATTATATTTAAAATTAGTTAGTAAGAACTGTATATCTCAAACTTAAATATTCTACAATAGTCTAATCTAAATAGTAGTATATTTTTTAACTTAAATTATTTTTTTTATAATTAGATATATTAGAACTGCTTCTATTATAATATACTTTTTATTAACTATACTATAAAAATGTTAAGAACTTACTTTATAATATATAAAATTAATAAAATAGATAAAGACGAAGGGTTTGCTACTAATAATATACAGATTATAACTTAATAATTTAATAAAATAACTTAGATTATTTTAATTTTAATTAATTAAAAGATAGTTTTAGACTATTAGAAATTCTTTTCAGACTACTGTATAGAAAGCGATTAAGTATTATTTATAGATCTTATTTTTAAAAAAAAAGAATATTAGATTAAATTTACTAAAACTAGTTTTATTTTTTCTGCTATACTAATTATCGGAAAGACTGTCTGTAGCTATCTTTCTGTAGAAGATATAATATTATTTAAATAGAAAGTTTATAAGTATTTAAAGCTAGAGCTAGTTTTATAGTCGCCTGCAGAGAATAATAGTAATTAAATAAAATATATAATTTCTATTATCTCTAATAGAGATTAATTAAAGAAAAAATTAAGTAATTTATAATACTAAGCAGATGGGTTCTGATTTGTATAGATTAAATCCTATTCTGCTATATAACCGAATCGGAGACTTATACAGCTCTAAAATACTATTTAAAAATATAATATAATTAATAATAAGCTCTGTAGATTATAAGCTTTTTATCTCTATTCTATTCATCGCAAAAGAGATAGTAAACTGTATATATTCTATATAATTTTAGATAATACTATAAGTATGTTTAGTTACTGAAAATATAGTATTATAAATATATCTAGAAATCTCAGTGCCAGCAGTCTTATAATAGAATAAAAAGATAATATTAATAAAGATTAGATTTATAATAATTCTATTTCAGATAATACAGACAGACTAGTAAGTATAGAAATTAACTAAAAAAATTATATTAAAAATAATATTTTTTATTTAAGAAGCTGTCGGATGACTTAAATAACTATTAAAACTTATATTACTTTATAAATAAGAAATAGAATATACTATTAAAATATACAGTTAAAAATACTGCCAGTAATTTTTTATTAACAGAAAATATTTAGATTATTAGAAAATTTTCTGAAGTTAATACTAGTCCTCTATAAAGATATACCAATTAAATATAAAAATATAGATTTAAATATTTTTTACTAAAGACTAGACAGACTGTTTGAATCTTATAGATAATAGTTATATTATATATTTTAGAAGATATCTGTCTGTCTTAATAGTCTTTTACTAGCTATTCAGCTAGTATAGATAAATATAGATAATTAGAATCTTACTATTAGAGCTATTATATAAGTTTTATATTTAGAAAGTAATATATAAATAATAGATAATAAATAAAAATCAAGCTATTTAATTATATAATAGTATATCTTCTAATCTACTAAAATTACTTTCTATATTTATTACTATAAATTAGCTGTAAATTTACAGTATTCTTATTATAGACTATATAAAAATTACAAGTATAAGAGTATATATAATAATAAACTTATTAGCTGTTATATAATAATAGCTGTAGTTTAATTAGATATACTACTGTTTCGATATCTAGTAAGTATTTGCTTAGCAGAATTCTACAGTCGCTAAGAAATCTTTATATTAAATCCGATTTTTAATTATATTAATACTTTATAGTAGATAGCTGAAAGAAAGATATTTTATCTAACTACTGTAATACTTATATTTAAACTATTATATTTTAAAACTATTATATATATTTTTAAAAAAGTAGTATCTCAGTCTTTCTTCTCAGCTAAACTTCTATTTTATATAGTAAACAGCAGATAGTATAAATTCGGCTGGATTATAAAACTATTAAAGAATATAATAGTATAAAAGTAAGAAGCTGTTGGAGATAGATATATATTATAAAATACTATACCAGGGATTATAAGACTAGTATTATAAGCTTTTACTTATTATAAAAAACTATATATTATTATTTTAATCTAAATAAAATTAATACTATAGCTTTGGATTATACTGTCGATATAGAGTAGATATAGTAATTAAATAATAAACTATTAAGTCTGAGATAGTATTATAAAAAGATATATATTCTATAAAATATTTTTAATAGTCTGGCTAGAGAAACTTTGTGCTTTTTCTCAGAACTTATATCCAATAGAAAATAATATCCAATAAATCCATAGCGCTGTGTATAGTCGGATAAAGAAAGAAATATTTTATTTATTCTAATTTTTTATTAAAATAATATATAGACTACTGCTACTATTTGTATTTCTTTAATAAATATTAATCCTATACAACTTTTTAAACAGCTGTATATAATTATTTTCGAAATTAGTTTAACTAATATAGTCTTCGATTTTTTTTTACAGCCTACTACTAAGTCTTAGTATCTATTATTAATTAAGTCTATTCTATTAATTTACTATCTAGTATACTATCTTTAAGTTTATATAATAATATTAAGATTATAGACTTCTTAGCTTAATATATCTAATATAACAGATATTCTGTACTAAAGTCTTAGCTGCAGGGCTGAGAATAATAGACAAAAAATATATTAGTTAAACTAATTCCAAACCGACTGTTTAGATAAGATTTTTTAATAATTATAATTCTATAAGTTAATATTGCTATTCTAGACTGGCTGTTCGGACCATAATAAGAAGACTTTTTTTTAGAAGCTGATAAATATATTCTAAATTTAGACACCGAAGTAGCTACTATTATATATTAAATTTAATACGCCTGCTAAAGATAGTCTCTTGAGATACAGAATTCTGTAAAAAGTATATTTATAGATAGAACTGCTAAACTATAGTATTTGCGTGCTTGAATAGCTGTCCGATCTTTAAATACTAGTAATACACCCGTTTTCTTCTCTGCTCTCGCGCGAAAGAGCACCCATCAGGCAAGGAATTCTTATTTAATAAGAGAAAGAATAGAAAGAGTCTAGAAACGGCGGCTATCTTCAGAAAGTTGATAATATACTGCTAGTAAACTATACTAAATAACTTTACAGAGCTCTGCTAAAAAATTAAGTATATCTTTTTATCTAGATATAATCAGGATATTACTAGCTGTTTATATATTGAAAATTATTCAGCTTCTGCAATAATAATCAGTATCTCTATAGTAAATAAAAAATATAAATTATATTCTTTTAAATTATTTATTATTTAGAGATTTATATCGAGAGCCTCGGGAAAAGGTCGGTAATATATTTAACAGTATATTAATTCTGCTAAAAAAATCCGGTTAGAAGAATAGAAGTAGAGTCAGTAATATTTTATATATTAAGATAATCAAGACTATCTTAGACTTTATAGAGATATTCTACAGTTTTCGAAACTGCGTGTTATAAAGATAGCTAATTAATATTAACAGTACAAGGGCTATAATAGACCCTGACAAGGCTCTAGTGCAGGATTAATATTTACTAAAGAGATATAAATAGTAGTAGTAGTCTGTATATCACCTTAGCAAAGAGTTAGAATAAACAAAATTATCTATCTATTTATACTATATATACAAGCTAAATTTAGAGCGAATATATACAGTATTTAATTAATAAGATCTTAGAAGATATATATATTATTTTAAAATCTCTATAATTTAATAAAAGCTTTATAAAATTAAGATTTTTTTTGTATATAAACTTATTAACTGTGTTTGTTTTTCTGTTAACTACTAATCTATACTAAAAAAACTTATTTATATCGAAAGAGCTGATATAGTATAATAATAGAAAAATTAGATCTAGACTGAATTAAAAAATTCTCTATCTAAAACTATTATATATTTATACTTAATAGTATCTTTTATTAGAATCTGTTTAAGATATCTATAATTATAGAAATTGCAAAGTCTGTATATACTCTAGATATTTTTAATAGATTTTACTAAAATTCTATATTTAATATTAATTATAGTAGACCTTTAATAAATCTTTTAGTTAGCTTTTAGCTATAATTTTTTAGTTCGATATTTTATACTAACGTAGTGGTAAAAAAAGATAGATAAGAGATTCTGATTTAATATTCTAATACAGCTATCTGCTAGAATGGAATAAGTTATATTCTATATATTATCTAGATATCTAATATTAGCGTTGGTATTAGTTATATATATTAATTTAAAATTAAAAAAGTATATTAGATTATTCGCCTGGAGATATTCTTCAGCTGAAAAATATTAATTAATTATATACTATATTAGATCTATACTGTGTTTTTTTTATCTTTCGAAGAAGTACTATTAATAGGATATATTAGAATATCTAGAAACTAGATATAGAATTTAGATATAAATTTTAGTTTATAAATTTATAAAAATCTACTGTCTTACTACTCTCTACTTTATAATATTTATATTCTAATATACTAACTATCTGAGTCTGTTAGCTAATAGATTTAAAATATTTTAAGTTTTAATCTTACTTCTAATACTATAAGTATAATATAGATAGACTTAAGACTGGTTATCGGTATAGTAATATATTATTTATCTTACTATAAATAAATTTAAGAACGACCAGCTATAGAAATAGATATCCTGTACTTTAAATATAGAAGAATTAATATATATAATTATTTAACTAATTTTAAATAGAGGCTTCTGTATTTTTCGATTCTCTTTCTTTTATAGTATCGATATAAAACTATATCTTACTTCTATACAATTTTAACTAAAAATAATAATTTTAATTATATTTTATTATTATTATATTCTTTCTTTTATATACAATTTGCGACGGTTCTAGACGGCCTGAATTAAACTAAAAAAATATATAGAATACCGCTATATACTACTCTATTCCAGAGAGGCTATATAATAATAATCTTATACTATTTTAAAAATAAAGAGCTTATAAATAGATATAAGATATAAATAAATCTCAGACTGCCGAGTACTAAGTTGCCCTCTATATCTAAAACTTTCTTTATTTTTTAATATATTATATAATTATTTTTATTTCAGATATCACCGGTCTATAATATTCAATCTGAGATTAGTACTCTATAGATAGCTTGCCAGGATTTAATAATAAGTTTATAAGATTTAATAAATCCTAATTTATAACTACTTTTAGATAAGTAGCTGTAATATATAATACAGTACCAGTATTGTGCAAAGTATTCTTATATATACTATAGTATCGCAAAGAAGAGGACCTTCTTTTTATCTATTTCTACTATTTAAATTAAATATATAATAAAAATCTCTTTTTTTACTACTCTTTACCGAGATCAGGATTTGGACTTGGAAACAGTTAGTAATTACAGCCTCGTTAAACTGAGACTAAGAATCTATAATAATATCTGCTTACTTTAAAAACTAGAAAAAAGTACTTGTAATATCTCGATTAATTAAGTCGGCTATTAATTACTTATCTTACTAATAATTAGTTAACTAAAGTTAATTAAAATACTATAATTATAGCTTTAAGAATTTGATTTAATAGCTTGCGATATCGGCAGTACTAATACAGAAGTAATTCTATTTTTAATTTTTTATTTAACTAAAATATAAGAGTAGATTTGTAGGTATAATTAGAATTTAATCTATAGATAGTAATAAATAAAATACTGTAAGATACTTTTTTTTAAATATATTTAGAAGTCTATTTTAGAGTTTTTAAGACCGAGTCTTCAGCTATTTTATTACTGTAGATTAAGCTTCGATAAAGAATCCCGTTTTACTTATAATAAATTAATAATATTTATATTACTAGATTTTTAAACTATATCAATCAGATCTTGACTATTCTAATCTAAAGTATTTAAATTGATTTAGTTTTTTCTAAATAGAAGCTTAATAACTGCTGTTATATACTAATACGCAGTTAAATAAAACAGCATTTATTTTATATTATCTTATAAATTTATATATATTTTTTTATATTTAAATAAAATATTTATTATTTCTATAAAGCTATAGATTAAAAAAATATATAGTACAGTCTCTCTGTACTATTTCTTTGTTTAGTTAATCTTAGTTCTTAGATCTTCGATAAGTAATTTTACTATTGCTGTATTATATTAAATTATAGTATAGTATAAAAAAGTTTATATTTTATAATTAAAAGTATTAATATTTATCTATTTATCTGCAAGTAGTTGAATTATAACTGCTAAATAAGTATTAATACAAACTAAAATTAAGAGTATTAAGTCTAAGTCTTCTAAAATATTTATATTTATATTTTTTTCTTAAAGTAATAAGTCGACTATATTTACTTTATTATATAGTAAAGCTGTATACAGAGCTATCTCTTTATACTATAATCTTCTATTAACTTTTATATCTATTTAAAATAATAATCTTATAATATCGGTATGTCTATTTTCGACTACTAAATATAGAGAGGTTGTACTTCTGTTATCTGTTGTTTCGATATTACTCTCTTTTTTAATATATTTATAGATGGTAGCCTTCTCCCCGTGCTTAGCAGCCCAAATCAAAGCCGAACTCTTATATTGTGTTGAATTGTACCTAGAGTGGCTTAACCTGATCGTTATATCTTAATCTTAATCTAGCTATAACTATATAGTTAGATTAAGATATAAAAAATTTTTGACTATATAGTTAAGATTAGCTTAAGATATAACTATCTCTTTAACTATTTATATCTGCTGGTTAGAAAGATTAGATATAGTAGATAGATTATTAACTATAGATTAATTAGTAATATATTTATTACTTTTATATATATTATATATAAAATATAATATATTTTTAATTATAGGATAGTAATATTTTTTAGATTTAACTAATCTATTCTATCTGTTCTATCTACTCTATCTATTTTTTTAATAAATATACTATACTTTATAAAATACTTTTATAAAATCTAGTATAATAAAAATAATATCTAATATTAAATTAATATACTAATAATTTTATACTATTCTTTATACTATCCAGAACGGTAATTATATTAATATAAAAATTATAAAAATCAGATTTTTATTTTTATCTAAATATATATAATATTTAAGTACTCAGATAAGTCCAGCTTTTCTAATTCTAGTAATAATCTATTTTTAGAATTATTTTTAAAATTATTTATATTTTTATTTTTATTAATATAGAAGATAATAATTATCTTATTCTTCTTTTACTTTTTTAATATAAAAATAATCAAAGCTAAATTAAAATTATTAAAAATATTCTTATACTTCTTACTGATTATAAAATAATTAATATATATTTAAAATATAATTATTTTAATTATATTAGAATAAAAACAGCTTCGGTAAAAATAATAGATATTTTAAAAACTATTAAATAAATATTTAATACTAATATTATTAGTTATAACTAAAAGAAAATTTCTAGCTATCTAGTAGAAAATAGAAAACTAATTTTAATAGAACTTTTAATATATAAGAATATTAGTATGTTTTATAGTATCTAAAATAATATTAGTCTAATCTAAAATATTTTAATAAACTATATATTTTTAATATCTAAATATATCTTTAGTTCTTCGAATGTTTCTACTGCGGGTAAGAGTCTTTGATATTTAGAAATATTATAAAAAATCTTATTTAAATCTAATAGAAATTTAGAAACTGTTAACAGTATATTAATAGTTAGATTCTAATTATAATAAAAATAAAATATGTTTTTAAAGATAGTTCGGTACTTTTTATACTAGTTAATATTATTATCTAATTATATATTTTTCTTAAACTTCTTAAATTTTAATATTAGATTTAGAATAATTATAATTATATAGATATAGTTTTTTATTTAATAAATATAATAGTAGTACTTTTAAAACTTTCGGTATATATTCTATAAATTTTTAAAAATCTTCTTTTTTTAGAATATCTATTTTTATACTAGTCGGTTGATTAAATAATCTAGATAATTAAAAGAATTATTATAAATATTATAGATTTTATAAACAGTAGGCCTACTATTTTTAGATAGATAGAATATAAAAAAAAAAAAATAAAAATTTAAAAAGATACTCTATCTATTTCTATTTAATTATAGTAGAATAAAAATAATTAATATTACTATAGTTACAGTACTAAATAAAGCTTTAAATTAGTTAATAAAGTTTAAATATCTAATAAATTATAAAATAAGTTAAATTTCAGTAGATTTTATAGTTAAGAAAAAAATAAAAAATTAAGTTAGATTTAAATTTTTAAATAAGCTGAAACTTCTTACAGTATTAAGAACTTATATTTATAAATTATATAATTTTCTAAATCTATAATTAAAAATTAGTATAGTTAATAAAAAGATTTTAGAAGCTGTTTATAAAAAACTAATATAAATAATTCTAAAAACTATTTTTAAAAGACTTATACAGATAATCTTTAGAAAGATTATCTATATTAGTTTTTTATAAATAAATTTTAGAATATATTTTTTTAAA
>WOUI01000477.1:0-22958 GCA_012184565.1 Aspergillus floridensis | reverse complement strand
GGGGGGGGGGGGGGGGGGGGGGGGGGGGGGGGGGTGGGCGTGTGGTGTGTGTGGTATGGGGGGTGTTGGGGGGGGGGGGGGGGGGGGGGGGGGGGGGGGGGGGGATACTTCCGGTTTGCTTTTTGGTTTCCTGCGGGGATTTAGATGTATAAGATAGACGCATTGATGGCTTGGTCTGTTGCTTGCTTGCTTGCTTGGCTTGGCTTGGCTGATGAGAGTTGAGGTATCTTCATGCAGTCAACACGTATATTTAGAAGTTGTTGTTCCTGAATGGCAAGATGCAAGTATCGTCCTTGTAGTCCTGGTAAGATACCGGTATGATACTCGTTACTCGTCACGGGTGGCATGTCATGTGACCGGTACTGCAGATAACCGGGGCGGTCAGATGACTTCACCGCCGGTCCAATCACGGTTAGCGGCGGCGATCTCCGACGAGGAGCGAGGCTTCCAATCTTCCTGCTGGCTTCTCTGTCTGTCTGTATACTTAGTCAACTGTCGTCCGTTGTTGTCCTACCTTCGTCTTCCTCCTTGCTTCGATAATTCCCCCTCTGCGTTCCTTATCTTTCTTTGTCTTACTTACCTTATATTCCAAGACTCTGACCTTCCCAGCAAAATCACTTGTAACCAATTGACTGCACCTGCACCCCCTCTTCAAGCGGGTGAACCCCCCCCCCCCCCGGCCCCGTCAACACCTCCCCACCCAACTCACTCACCATGACCACCCGCTACCGCGTTGAATATGCCCTCAAGTCCCACCGACGGGACCAATTGATCGAGTGGATCAAAGGCCTTCTGGCAGTACCATTTGTCCTGCACTCGCAGCCCACCGCCGTCTACCAGGAGCACAGCGAGAACCTGATCGCGGTCGCCGCCGACACCCACCAACGGTATGCGGAGATCTTCCGGGACGTGGAGAAGCTGATCCGCGACCACATCACGCACCAGGCCCAGGAGGCGCCCGGCAAGTCCAAGCTCAAACTGCTGGTGCCGACGGTGGGTTCGTTCTTCACGCCGCTGTTCCTGGAAGACGCCTTCAACTACCAGGACCGGCAGCGGTTCATCAGCCGCCGGCGGTTCGTGGCGCCCTCGTTCAACGACGTGCGGCTGATCCTCAACTCGGCCCAGCTGTTCGGCCTGGCCCGCACCACCGGCGTCGACCTGGTCACCTTCGACGGCGACGTCACCCTCTACGACGACGGCGCCTGCCTGACCGATGACAACCCCGTCATCGCCCGCATCACCCGCCTCCTCCTGGCCGGCCGCAAGGTCGGCATCGTCACCGCCGCCGGTTACACCGAGGCCGCCAAGTACTACGAGCGGCTGCGCGGCCTGCTGGACGCCATGCACGCCTCCCCCAGCCTGACCGACGCCCAGCGCGCCGGCCTCGTCGTCATGGGCGGCGAGAGCAACTTCCTCTTCCGCTACGACCACCACTCCCCCCACCGCCTCGTCTACGTGCCCCGCTCCGAGTGGGTGCTCGAGGACATGCGCGCCTGGCAGGAAGCCGACATCACCGAGCTGCTCGACATCGCCGAGTCCTCCCTCCGCGCCTGCGCCGCCAACCTCAGCCTGCCCGTCGCCGTCCTCCGCAAAGACCGCGCCGTCGGCGTCTACCCGCTCGACCGCAGCAAGATCACCCGCGAGCAGCTCGAAGAGACCGTCCTCGTCGTGCAGAATACCGTCGAGCGCTCGCCCGTCGGCTCCCGGCTGCCATTCTGTGCTTTCAACGGTGAACCCCCTTTTTCACCTGCCCAGTACCGCTCAGCCCTAAGTCACACGGGAAAGGCTTCCCGGGGGGGAACCCCCGGACCCCCCTTTCTTTCAACTTCCCAGCAAAGCTCAATTAGAGTGAACATTGCACAGCCGGGGAGATGATACTAACAGCTTGTCAGGCGGCAACGACGTGTTCGTGGACATCGGCGACAAGTCCTGGGGTGTGCGGGCGTGCCAGAAGTACTTCGGCGGCATCGAGCCCGCGCGCACGCTGCACGTGGGCGACCAGTTCCTGTCGGCGGGCGCCAATGATTTCAAGGTGAGTGGGGTTCGCGTCTTTGTTCGAATAGGCAGGCTGACAGAATGCCAGGCGAGGCTGGCGTCGACCACGGCGTGGATTGCGAGTCCGGCGGAGACGGTGCAGCTCCTGGACGAGCTGGATGAGCTGGAAGGGCTGTCGTAGGATCTGGCGATTCGACTGTGTTTGTTGTTGCTTGTCGGGCAATAGGACTGATGGCTCGTATTGCCCGCAGCCGAAGTCTAACTAATTCTTTGTTGTGATTTATCAGCGTTGGTTTGTCTGGGAGCGATGCTTTGTAATCAACGCCGGTTGCCGAGCAGGATTTCCAAGCCGCGCCTGCTTGTATCACTAATCTCGTTCCATGTATGTACGTAGTACAAGCAAGTCAGTGCTGCCTAGGAGACCCTGGAGTGTCGGTCTGCGATCTGCAGCAAAGTGGGTCGACACGAGCGCGTGTCAGCACGCAAAGCCGATGGTCTGTCTGGTTAGTCGTACAGGCATATCGCACCCATTCCAGCCAAGGTTACAGAGTACAAAATGGTGGAACGGGTAGACTATAAATCCACCGACATCCGACTCCACGGTACCTTAAATCATCTACATTCTACATCCTCAATCGACCAACCCCCTTCCTCCCCTCGGAAGGGCAAAAAAAAAAAACAAGTAAAAAATGCCAACCGTCCTCATCCTCGGCGCCTCCGTCGCCGGCCTGCCCATCGCGCACGCCCTCCTCAAAAACAATACCACTCAACCCAAAAAAACCAAAGTCATCCTCGTCAACCCCTCGCCCGACTTCTACTGGATGATCGCCGCCCCGCGCATCCTCACCAAGCCCGCCGCCTTCCGGCCGGAGCAGTACCTCATCCCCATCACGCCGGGGTTCGCAGCCTATCCCGCCGAGGAATTCGAGTTCGTGGAGGGCGCCGCGACGGCGGTGGATTTCGCGGCGAAGAGGGTGGATGTTGCGCTTTCGCCGCCTCCCACTACCACAGAAAGTCCAACGGCCGGGACGAGGACAGTCGGGTATGACTACCTCGTCCTCGCGACGGGGAGTACCACGCCTTCCTCGATTGCTACGCACACTGGGACTGCGGGGGGAGTGGGAGTCGCGGCGCTGTACCCGTTCAAACCCCCTCCCCCTTCTACCACCACCACCACCACCACCACCACCAACCCCACCCCAGACTCCCTGGGGGAGTTGATCAGCAAAGCGCAAACGACCATCCAGAAGGCGCAAAGGATCGTCATCGGCGGCGCGGGGCCGATCGGGCTCGAGACGGCGGGCGAACTCGCCGACCTGCCGCAGAAACCCTCTGTAACTCTGATCTCCGCTGCCGAACGCGTACTCCCCGGTCTATCTAGGGGCGCGAGTCAGACCGCGGAGACGCAACTCGCGGCGAAGGGGGTGTATGTTGTCACCGGGCGCAGGGTGCAGAGTTACTCTCCGGAGGAGGGGGTCGTTACCCTTGATAATGGCGAGACGCTGGAGACGGAGCTGTATATCCCGACGACCGGGGTTGTCCCTAACAACTCTTATCTGCCGGGGGAGGTGCTGGATGAGAAGGGGTGGGTGAGGGTGGATGAGGAGCTGCGCGTGCAAGGGCCCGGGGTCGAGGGGGTGTGGGCCGCGGGCGACATTACCTCCCATCCTGTGAGGTTGGCGCAGCGGGCCGGGGAGCAGGCGGGCATTGTGGCGAACAATCTGGTGGTGGAGATTCATGGTGCGGGGAGGACCAAACGCTTTGCGCCGGGCAGGGCGATGATGGTTGTGCCCATCGGGGCGGCGGGGGGCACGGGCGAGTTGTGGTTCGGGTGGGTGCCGTTTGTTTGGTTGGTGAGGTTGGCCAAGGGGAGGGATTTCTTTATCGCCAAGGCTCGGAGTCTTGTCTTTTCTTGATTGTCGTGTTCAAATACGGGGAGTCCCCCCCGTATTCTCTATGGTTTTTTATTTATGGGGATTAATGCTTAATCAACTCAACTTGAGAAGGGGGGTCCGGGGGTCTCCCCGGGGAATTATATAGGTATCTCTTTGTGTTTGTGGTGATTAAATATAATACTGAGAGAAGGGGAGTCTATATCTCTATCTATCTAAGTCTTTAGATAGTCGATGGTTACTATGGTTGGTTTTGCCGGGAAGCTTAGACAAAGGGGGTCCGGGAGTTCTCTCCCAGAACGTGTTTATTCTAGGATCCAGGGTTGAGTGTTACCAGGAAGCTGAAAAGAAGGGGGGTCCGGGGGTTCTCCCCCGGAACGTGTTTATGCTAGGTATGTATTAGGGTTGAGTATTACTAAAAAATTAAAAGAAAGAAAAGTCTGGAGATTCTTTCTCAGAATATATTTATACTAGATATATATTAGAATTAAGTATTACTGAGAAGTTGAATAAAAAGAAAAGTTCGGGGATTCTTCTCCGGAACGTGTTTATACTAGATATATATTAGGATTGAGTATTACTAGGAAGTTGAAAGAAAGAAGAATCCGGGGGTTCTCCCCCGGAACGTATTTATACTAGGTATATATAAAGATCAAGTATTACCTAAAAATTGAAAGAAAGAGAGGTCTGGAGGTCCTCCCCCGGGACGTGTTTATACTAGATATATATTAGGATTAAGTGTTACTAAGAAGTTGAAAGAAAGAAAGATCCGGGGGTTCTCTCCCGGAACGTGTTTATACTAGGTATATATAAAGATCAAGTATTATCTAAAAATTAAAAGAAAGAAGAGTCTGAAGGTTCTCTCTCAGGATATACTTATACTAAATATATATTAGGATTAAGTATTACTGAAAAATTGAAAAAAAGAAAAATCCGGAGATTCTTCTCCGGAATGTATTTATACTAGATATATATTAGGATTAAGTATTACTGAAAAGTTAGAAGAAAGAAAAATCTAGAGATTCTTTTCTAAAATATATTTATACTAGATATATATTAGAATTAAGTATTACTGGAAAGTTAAAAAAAAAAGAGATCCGGAAGTTCTCTCCCGAGACGTATTTATACTAGATATATATTAGAATTGAGTGTTACTGGGAAGTTGAAAGAAAGAAAGATCCGGAGGTTCTCCCCCGGGACGTGTTTATACTAGATATGTATTAGGGTTGAGTATTACTGGGAAGTTGAAAGAAAGGGGGGTCCGGGGGTTCTCCCCCGGGAAGCCTTACCCTACGTATAGATGAGGAGTGGTTTGGGTGGGAAGGTGCCAAGGGGGGTAGGAGGTTCTTACTCTAGGCATACATCCGGGTCAGTCCTACGGGGAAGGTGCGAGCAGGAGGGTAATCATCAACAAGTCCATTGATGAACGAATCATTATCCATATCGCATAACACCCATCACTGTATCGATCTTTTCATGCCTCATGCCACGCTCGGATCTAGCTCTAGCCCAGTCCAGCCTGGCCTCGTCCCGTCTCAGCCTTCTCACTAACCTAAGCAGCGTAAGAAGTCCAGGCAGCCGCGTTCTCCTTGCTAGTCCGGCCGGACAGGATGTTGACCGTGTCCTGCAGCTCCAGCCAGAACTCCGTCTTGGGCCGACGACGCGACCAGTCGGTCTCGGTCGCCTCCAGCCCGTTCGCGCCGCCCATGGCCGAGAACAGCACCTGCGAGCCCTTGATGCCAATCACCGAGGCGGACATCTCGTCCGCGGCGATCTCCTCCGGCGACTTGCCCGCGTAGCTCTCCAGGTGGATCATACACTTGGTGGCCATGCGCAGCGCGCGGATCCGGTCCATCGGCGACGGCTTGCCGCCCTGCTGGAAGTGGCCGGGCACCGCGGCACGCGACTCGAAGCGGCCCTTGGCCTCCTCCTTGAGGATGTCGGCGATCACCTGCGTGGTGTACGTGTTGGAGGCACACTCGTTGCGCAGGATGATCTTGCCGGCGCGGTTGGCGCCCTTGTCGCGAGTGAAGCTCTCGCGCAGGAAGTCGATATCGCGCGACAGCGTCTTGATGTCGATGCCCTCTTCGGGAATGTACACGGCCGCCGCGCCCACCGACAGACCGGCCGTCGTGGCAATGTAGCCCGACTTACCACCCTGGGTCTCGATGACGAACACACGACGCCGCGAGGACGAGGCCGACTGGCGGATGATGTCGCAGAAGTCGATCAGGGTATTGAGACAGGTGTCGCTACCCAGCGAGTACTCCGTACCGGGCACGTTGTTGGAGATCGTGGCCGGCAGCACGGTCATGGGAATCTTGAAGGCGGGGAACTTCTCGCGCGCCTGGCGCAGCTGGCTGACAGCAGTGAAGGCCTCGAATCCACCGACGACGAACAGCGCATCGAACTTGAACTTCTCGAAGCACATGGCGGTCGTCTCCAGGTCCTCGCCGGGCAGGCTGCGGTTCGTTCCAATGTCGGATCCTCCCTCGTTGACCCAGCTGTCGGACTCGATCCACTTGATCTCGCGGACGGAGCTGACCGGGGTGTCGGCGTGGTGGCGGCAGAGACCGGGGAAGCCGTTGTGGATCGCAAGCGGAGTGTGGCCGCGGGTCAGACAGTAGGCGACGGCGGCGCGGGTGGCCTGGTTCATGCCACCAGCGGGGGCACCGACGTGCACAATTGCGATGCGCATTCTCTGTATTCGATTAGCACACGTGCTGAGAATCGCGCAGCAGTCTTCTTACCTTGTTCTCAGGGAGCAAGAGCTTCGGGTGGTCGGGGGTGGAGGTGTTCTTGTAGGAGAAGTGGTATTCCTTGAATTCCGAGTCGCGGAGAGCCATGGCCTTGTCGAACTCCTTGTTCTCGATGTGTGCGGTAACGGTCTTGGTGAGCTTCACGGCCTCCATCAGAGGCGTGCGCATGATCTTGTTCTCGCGGATGGTGATGACGGGCGACGGCGAGTCGGGCTTGGTATCGAGGACGGCGCGAACGGCCTCCACACCCTGCAGAGTCGACAGCCAGCGGTCATAGGCACAGGCCGCACCACCTCTCTGAGTGTGACCCAGAACCGTCACACGGGTATCCAGACCCAGACGCTCGGTCAGAATATCCTTGACCTTGGAGCTCGAGATCTTGTTCAGGTGTCGGTCCTGTGCGCCCTCGGCCACGATGACAATGGTCCTCCGCTTTCCGCGCTCCTTTCTGTTCTGGAAGATGTTAGCGGACTCTCGGGAACATGTGTCAGAGTTGATGGTACCTTGGTGATGATGGAGCACATGTCATTCTCCCATCCATCCTTAGGAGGCATTTCAGGCACGAAGAGCCAGTCAGCACCGGTACTGATGGCAGCCATCAAGGCGAGCCAACCGCAGTGACGTCCCATGACCTCAATGACGAAGCCTCTCTGGTGGGAGAAGGCAGTGTCGAACACGTCGTCGACCGCATCACAGATACGGGTCAGGGACGAGTAACAACCGATGGTGGCGTCCGTGCCGGACATGTCGTTGTCGATGGATCCAACCAACCCGACAATGTTCAAGATCTTGTAAGGCTCGACTTGCTCCTTAGTCAACTCCTTCGTCTCGACCAACTCCTCCAGCAGACCCGGCCACTCGGACCGGAACAAATCGGCACCAGTCAAACTGCCGTCACCACCGCAGACGACCAGGGCATCAATGCCACGGAGGACCATGTTCTTGGCGGCCTTCAGACGACCGGGGCGCTCGCGGAAAGTCAAGCAGCGAGCAGAACCGATCAGGGTACCACCCTGAGACAGCCAGCCGCGGACGTCTTCCCAATAGACCTGACGGATCATGTCTCCGCCGTTGACCAGACCTTCATAACCTTCGAAGACGGCGTAGGCCTCGCAGTCGGAGTGGATGGCCATGCGGACGACGGCCCGGACGGCGCCGTTCATACCAGGAGCATCACCACCGGAGGTCAAGACCGCGATGCGGCGTCTCTTGGGGGGTTGCACGGGATTTTGGGGGGCAGCCATCGTGTCGATGACGACGAGTTCAGTGTGTTAGGTGTTGTAGCTCCAATCCACGCGGGGGATGAGCAATGTACTTGATGAGGGGAGGATAGGCGACGGGATGATGAGTGAAAAGAGCTGGCAATGGCGGTTTGCGGAACGTTCCTCAGGTAAGATACCTGGTGCTTGTGTGACGGTGGGGGGAGAAGTTCCGGTGAGAAAAAGCGGGTGTGGGCAACAGTACGTCACAGACTTGAGGACTGGAGAGGTCCGGTAGTGCCCCGCCTAGTGAGTGAGTTTAACGGGGGGAGGAGATGAGCGGGTGGAAGGAGGACAAGGGTGCGAGGAACAACGAAAAGAACACGGAAAAGTCAGACTCAAGGAAATCTGGTCGTGATGAGATGCGGATGCAGCTGTCTTTAATGCTCGTGTCAGTTCTGGTGAGTCGAAGCTGGAGGCATCTGCCCAGTGGCATGACGAAAGAGGGGAACGAGGCCAAAGGCGGCCCTTTGCGGCAATTGATGTCACCGCTTCTGCGCCCGCCAAAAGCAGATTAGTGCGGGACATTTCACGTGATTATTTTCTAGGGTAGGGCCGCTTTCTGCACGTGAAGTCATGTGATTCTCCCTCAAGCAGGATCCACGCGCATAATCTGTGTGGTCCGATTGGAGCAAGCTGAAGCACAGCAGCTCGGATTGTACTACTGGGTACATTGCCTGGGCTTCCGGGTTCGTGCGGGCCGACCGTCGTTGCGCCCAGCCGGCAACCTCGACAATTAACATCATACCTCACAGAACTGGTTTGCCAGTGGAGAATGACAACATCAGAGATTGCTTCTCAAATGTTGGTGATTCGATAGCGAGGTACACTTGAATTAGCACTCATCTATACACATTCCAAACCTGAAAGTCTTTCGGGTTCAATGTTAATGTTCAGCTCGTAAAGAGATATATATTCCAGCCTTCTGACCGCGAGCCAGTCGTCGGGCACGTTTACCCATGACACGCAATGTGAGAACGGAAGACCTCATCATATCCCTGTGTTCTGAGGTTAAACCACATTATAATGTAATTTAGGGACAATGAATTAAGCAAACGATGATCGCCAGGTGGACTGCTTCTCTCCAAGGACGGATGTTGCACTCCTAGTACAGTACTACTCGTATGTACGATTTTACTACTTATGTCGGATGGCTAAACGGACACATTCAGGCACATAATAAGTACTGTGCATAGTCCTGAAAATCAGCAGCACATGGACGAGTCTCCATTTGTATGACTAGCTAGTAGGGTCTTCCTGCTTGAAGGTAGATAGTACCAAAATGGCAAGCATCGACATCATATCGGTGCTTCTTTCGTCGATACGAGGATGTTTAGATGCACTCTGTAAGAGCAGATGTGCGGAGAGAAGCAGGAGAGCTAGTTACACTCCTCACGCACTAAATCATGCACTGGCTTCCTATTGAAATGTGTTTCGCAAGTTGCTCCCCCATCAAGAAACGAAGCCTTATCGGAACTGATAACCCGAAGAATACTAAGCCCAACCCGGACTAGCGGAAACAGCTGCCCCGTCACGTGCAAACTGCCATGCTCTATCGCCGGCTCCATCAATTGCACAAACTCCTCTCCTCGCCTAAGCTGCCACCTGACGGACAAACGACACCATGTCCGACTCCTTCACACTTCCCCTGCGCCCGCTTCTCGAGAAGCGCGAACGGCCGGACACCCTCCCCCAGGAAATCGCCCAGATCAACGCCCAGTACGGATCCTTCCGCGATGTCACCGAAGAGAGCCTGCGGGCCAAAATCGCAGAGGAGAAGAACAAGGACCCGTGGGCGGAGGAGGACGAAGCCGAGAAGCCCACCGCCGAGGTCGACACCACGGAGCGAATGGACCAACTGTACAAGCGTCGCGCCGAGATCACACAATTCGCCATGTAGGTGATGGGGAAACCCCCGACCGACCAATAGAACACGGTGCTGATGGCAGGTGTTAGGCAGGCGCACATGGAAGCCCTGTTTGCCCTCGACTTCGTCTCGCTGCTCCTCTCGAAGCACACCCCCCGACAAGCGGAGCTCTCCATGTCCGCCTACCTGAAACAGGTTGCGCCGCTGGGTTCGCTGAACGCCGAGATCGTGAACCCCCCGCCCAAGTCGGAGGCCGCGCTGCAGGACATCAAGACCGTGTCGCGGGGCTGGAGAATCCAGAACTTCAATGCGGCCGCCACCAAGCTGCTCCGGTCTGCGTCACGGCTGGAGACCGAGGTTGCGTCGGAAACAAAATACTGGGATGAAGTGCTGGCGGTGAAGAACAAGGGGTGGAAGGTCTGCCGTCTGCCCCGGGATAGGCAGGCTCTCGGGGTGCAGTACGGGTTCCTTGAAGGTATGCATCCCCCTAAAAATGCAGGCTTATAGCCATGCTGATCTTGGATAGCTACGCCGATTTTCCGCGATCGAGGCCTGGCGGCATTGCGGCGAGCCGATGACGGAAGCCTACTGCTGGACAAAGGATTGATTCCTCAGAAAGTGCGGACGGTCCGCGTGCGGATCAAGACACAGGGGCAATTCACTGGGTGTTCGAAGGTGTCTTGGTCTTTACCGAATGCAGACTCGATCGAGAGCCGGATTTTACAAGCGCGCGACACGGTCTACGAGGAAGAGCTGTTTCATGAAATGGTCCGCGAGGCTCGCATTATGGGCAGTCAGGGCGTGACGACGCGTCAGAACCTCGTGCAGGTTCCCGTTTCGGAAGAGCAGGAGGTTCTGCTGGACCTGGTGGATGTGGACCAGGGCGAACCGGCGGATACAGAGTTGCTTTCGAACGAACACGACACCCTGGCGGATGCAGTAGCGCACTCGATCCGCATTCTCCTGGCCTACGCCCACCGACAGAATCTACGACGCAGGACACAGCCGCCGCCCCCTCTGACGCCAAAACGACGGCATGTTCCCGAGTACCAGCTGCTGCGTCCGGTCATGGCATACCTTCAGCACACCGCGCATGTGCGGTCTCTGGAGTCTTTTATGGGTGACATCGTTGGGGTGCTGAAGGCTGCCGGACTTCGTTGCGGCTTCACTTCCGCCCCCTTTTCGTCTGTGAGATTGCCCACAGTGCACGCTTCCGTGCCCAAAGTGGAGACCTTGGTCAAACAGTTCTTGATGCCATTCGAGTCTACGTTCACCGGCAACCTCCTCACCCCCGAAAGCTCCTTCTGCGTCAAAGTCCGGACCAACACCGTCTCCCCGCCATCGGGCACCTATTTTGAAATCACGGTGAACCTGCCGCATCACCCCGAGGTCAAGCCCCCCAGTCGCATTGGACTGCAAACCGAAGCAGCAGCCGCCCTCGCCCATTTTATGCTGCTCGATATTGTGACCACCATCTCAAATAAAGGGGCGAAAACGCCGGAGGGCACCGATGCGGGCAAGGGCGTGCTGAGCTGGGAAGCGGCGTACGCGCATCATGGCGAGCTCCGGGCTCTCTCCAGCTCAGGAAACAACAAGAAGATGAAAGTCTGTCTGTCGCGGGAAGAGTTGACTATCGAAACCTACCCTTTGCGCGGGGTGGATGCATCTGGGCGAGCAGAGCAGGGCAAGTCCGCAAATCCGCGCTCTCAGAGTTGGAGAGCTGATTCTAGTGAATCGCGACCAAGTCTGATGGAGTTTGTGGAGGAGGTATCGCAAGAGCGGCCTTGACTGCCATAGACTCGAGACTTGGTGGATTCACATGCGGCAGGAGCAGTGAAGCTTTCCACGCAGTCAAACCGTACTGCTACCACCGTGCCGGCGCATCGAACCATAGTAAACCTCCCATGATACCCATGATATAATGCCATGATTCTTTCTGAGCCAGGTTTTCACGACGTAAGCACTATCTGTAGGAAGACGATTGAAGGAGACAATTGAGTTGGAGGCGGTCACTCCTTGCGGCGCGACCAATGGACTTGTTCCAGTGGCTCGGGCAAGCGGGACGGGTGAATGGAAGGGTTCATGTGGACGATGAGTTGGACAGGGCTAGGCGTGGGTTGTTTGTGATACAGCAGTGCAGCGATGGATGATGTTATGAATTTCAAGGTTGAATGAGTAGGCAGCTGATGCAGCTGGCTGATTCTGGCGGATTCAGAAGAGTGACCCCCACCCGGGCCTTGATTCCGTCCCCAGTTTCTCCCCGCATTTCGACGGGACCACCACTGCGACATTTGGAGTTTGGGGACAGCCTCTAAGGCGAGATGTCAACATTCGAGGATAAATAATGCTCATGTCCAGTGAAATACTGCACAGGAATAGAGGAATAAATCTTGGGCTCATATCCCCCTTGTGCCGTCGTCATGATCTTCCAGGGACATACTGTGTAGAGTACAGTAAGAACTGGAGCTCCCATGAACCGAGGCTGATGGCCGGTCTGGGGCATTACATAAGCCAGCGGATCTTGGTACTGTAACGCCGTAATTTACGACCCTATACACACTTGGCTGCTTGTTGATCACCTTAAAGTGTGCCGCAAACCGGTAAGATACAGGCTGTGACCCGCCCTCGGTCGGGTGAGCTGCTGTCGCTCTGCTGCCGAGGCTTTTCCCCGACTTGGCCGGCCTGATCGTCTCATGTGGTCTTCGGTCTTCCTCTTCTTCCACCGACTACTCTCTGCTCTCTGCTCTCTGCTCTCTGCTCTCTGCTCTCTGCTCTCTGCTCTCTTTTCTTCTTATTCCTCCCCCCCCTACTCTCGCTGCTCTACTTTTTGTTCTACGAATACTAGCTCACCTCTCTTCTACCACCCTCTCGTTCCAGTCACAACCGTGAGGGATGTTTACGGCTGCGAGCAGAAGCCGCCTCCCCACTCTCCTACGGCCCCGTCTTCCCCCCACAAATTCACTTCTCGCCCGATCAGCTGTAGTAAGTTTGTCTCTCTTGATTTCTGCGATAACGACTAACAATCTTCGGCAAAGTCCCCAGTCATGGCTCCCCGGCGCAAGGCCTCATCTGTCCCTGAGGGTAAGCGAAAGTCTGCCAATCCTCCAGCAACAAGACGGCTAACGCGCATTCGACACAGGCTACGCGGAGGATCTCTCCAAAGGGAAGATGCTTCGCTTCGAAGACTCGCTGCCCCGATTGCCCGTCCCTTCGCTAGAGGAAACCGGCCGGCGGTACTTGAAGTCCGTCCACCCCCTGGTGTCCGAGGCGGAGTACGAGCGCACCAAGAAGGCGGTGGAGGCGTTCGTGCGTCCCGGTGGTGAGGGCGAGCCCCTGCAGGAAAGGCTGCTCGCCCGCGCCGCCGACCCCAAGACCAAGAACTGGCTCCTGGAATGGTGGAACCACGCGGCGTACCTCGCCTACCGCGACCCGGTCATCCCCTACGTCTCCTACTTCTACTCGTACCGCGACGATCGCGCCCGGCGGGACCCCGCCAAGCGGGCCGCCTCGGTCACCACCGCCGCGCTCGAGTTCAAGCGCCAGGTGGACTCGGGCGAGCTGGAGCCGGAGTACATGCGCGGCCAGCCCATGGCCATGAGCTCGTACGAGTACATGTTCAACTGCTGCCGGATTCCGGGCGATGGGGTGGACTACCCCCAGAAGTTCCCCGCCCAGGACCACGAGCACATCGTGGTGGTGCGCAAGAACCAATTCTTCAAGGTCCCCTTGGCCGTCAACGGCCGGCCGCTGAACAACTCCGAGTTCCAGCGCCAGTTCGAGCGGATCTATCAGATCGCCCAGCGGTCGCCCCCGGTTGGCGTGCTGACGGTCGCCAACCGAGACTCGTGGGCCGACGCCCGGAAGAAGCTGCTGGCAGCTCACCCGGCGAACGAGCAGGCGCTGCGGGACATCGAGTCGGCCGGGTTCGTGGTGTGCTTGGACGATGCGTCGCCCGTGACCCTGGAGGAGCGCGCTCACCAGTACTGGCACGGCGATGGCGCCAACCGCTGGTTTGACAAGCCGCTGCAATTCATCGTCAACGACAACGGCACGGCCGGGTTCATGGGTGAGCACAGTATGATGGACGGCAGTCCCACCCACCGTCTCAACGACCACCTCAACAGCCTGATTTTCGGCAACAAGATCGACCTCTCGGAGCAGGCGGTGCGGTCGGACCTGCCCGACCCGCGGCCGATCAACTTCCACCTCAACGGCGAGGTGGAGGAGGCGATCGAGGCGGCCACCAAAGAGCACCGGCAGCAGATCTCGAACCACGAGCTGAGGGTGCAAGCGTACCAGGGCTACGGCAAGGGCCTGATCAAGAAGTTCAAGTGCAGCCCGGATGCGTACGTGCAGATGATCATCCAGCTGGCCTACTACAAGATGTACGGCAAGAACCGCCCGACGTACGAGTCGGCGTCGACCCGCAAGTTCCAGGAGGGCCGCACGGAGACGATCCGCACGGTCTCGGACGAGAGCGTGGCCTTCTGCAAGGCCATCAGCGACCCGGCCGTTGCCCGGGAGGAGGTGGTGCGGTTGTTCCGCGCCGCGCTGGCCGCCCACTCCAAGTACACGGCCGAGGCCAGCGACGGCCGGGGTGTGGACCGTCATCTGTTTGGACTGAAGAAGCTGGTGCGCGAGGGGGAGAAGCTGCCCGCCCTGTACGAGGACCCGGCCTATGCATACAGCGGTTCGTGGTACTTGTCCACCAGCCAGCTGAGCTCGGAGTTCTTCAACGGCTACGGATGGAGTCAGGTGATTGACGATGGGTTTGGCATTGCCTACATGATCAACGAGAACAGGTGAGTTGCTTCTGTCACTGTGTATGACCAGGTCATTACTAACGTGTGTAGTTTGAACTTCAACATCGTGTGCAAGCGCCTGGGGGCGGAGCGGATGAGCTACTATCTGAACGAGGCGGCTTCCGACTTGCGGGACGTTTTGATGCCTGATCTGGCTGCTCAGAGCGAGAAGGCGAAGTTGTAGTATACCATAGATAGAGTGGGTTGGGATTTGGAGATATACCTTGTAGATCATGAAGATCGTACTGAACTGAGTTTGTTTACCCAAGCATGATGTGACTTTGCTGTAATCTGGACTGATGATCCCACTGTAGTGATTTGATACATGTACACCACTAAGGCTTCCCGGGGGAGAACCCCCGGACCCCCCTTTCTTTCAACTTCCCAGTAACATCCAACCTTAAATCATATAATGAAGGCCTCCCGGGGGAGAACCCCCGGACTCTCCTTTCTTTCAGCTTCCCAGTAACATCCAACTTTAAATCATAGAATGAAGGCTTTCCGGGGGAGAACCCCCGGACCCCCCTTTCTTTCAACTTCCCAGTAACATCCAATCTTAAATCATATAATGAAGGCCTCCCGGGGGAGAACCCCCGGACTCTCCTTTCTTTCAGCTTCCCAGTAACATCCAACTTTAAATCATAGAATGAAGGCTTTCCGGGGGAGAACCCCCGGACCCCCCTTTCTTTCAACTTCCCACACACCTCCAACCCATGTACAAACCCATAATAGGGGGTTGCCGCCGTGACGAGTACATTGCAGTGTACGACAGAAAGCTTGGTTATCACGCCGAGCAGGAATGCCACACGTCATACCGGCGCATTTTCCGGCTGAATGGATGCAGCTGTGACTATCTGGGAGCCACATACTGGCTGCAGAAGTAGGGTACTCGAAGGAGTAGTGATGTGGTTACACTCAGTGGAGATCAGCCACAGCGGACGGAATGAATCAAACCCGGCCGATCTTATTTAGGGTGGAGTGCGGGGTGAGCTGAGCTTACAGTTAAATATGAGATAACCGACCTACCCCTCACTTCAATCCTCTTCATTCCGCCTTCTGTATACTCATATACTCAGCCTCCACAGGACTGTCTCTTGTCTATACATGATATCACCATGGCTCCGAAATATGAACTCCCCTTCAAGGTCAGTACCGTCCAAGCATCTCACTAGTATCTACCAAGACTAAGATGGGCAGCTCGATGACCCGTCGATCCTCCACTTTGACTCTTTCGTCAACAATGAGTGGACGCCTGCAAGCAGTGGGGAGAGGTTCGAGGTTGTAGGTGTGTCTCTCTTCTTTTGTCCTCGTTGAATGCACACTCCCTCTTTTTTTTGATGAACGAGTCAACCTATATTATCATGTTGTTCTTATGTTGGAGATCTAGGGGGGGGGGAAACCCCCCGTACCCCCCGTCTCCTATCCAGCCTGTTCAATCTACACAGAAAACATTTAACAAACACGGGGGGAGACCCCCCGTACCCCCCCCCTTTTTATTAACAGTGCAGAAATATGACATTTAACAGTTGCGGGGGGAAAACCCCCCCGTACCCCCTTCTGTCCCACCTACTAACACCTCCCACAGATCCCGCAACCACAACCCCCTGGACCAGCATCCCCACCAACAGCGCGACCGACATCCCCAAGTACACGAGCTCCGCCTCCACCGCCTTCGAGACCTTCCGCACGACCACCGCGCGCCACCGGGCCCAACTGCTCCAGAACTGGGACACGCAGATCCGCCGGCACCGGACGGACCTGGCGCGGATCCTCGTGCACGAGACCGGCAAGCCGCTGGCCGAAGCGGTGGGCGAGATCGACTACGCGCTGAGCTTCACCTGGTGGTTCGTGGGCGAGCCCGAGCGGATCGCGGGGAGCATCGCGCCGGCGGCGCTCCCCGGGCGGCGGATCCTGACGCTCAAGCAGCCGATCGGGGTGGTCGCCGCGCTGGTCCCGTGGAACTTCCCGGTGGCGATGGTCGTGCGCAAGGCGGCGGCGGCGTGCGCGGCCGGGTGCACGATGGTCGTCAAACCGTCCCCGGAGACGCCCGTCAGCGCCCTCGTGCTCGCGGAGCTGGCCCGGCGGGCCGGGTTCGCTCCCGGCGTGCTGAACGTGGTCACCACCGATCTGCACAATACCCCCGCCGTCAGCGAGGCGCTGTGCCGCGATCCTGCCGTGCGGAAGGTCACCTTCACCGGGTCGACGCGCGTCGGGAAGCTGGTGGCGCGCTACTGTGCCGACGGGCTCAAGAAGATGACCCTCGAGCTCGGCGGGAATTGTCCGTTCCTGGTCTTTGATGATGCCGACCTGAACCAGGCGCTGGAGATGCTGATGGCGCTCAAGTGGCGGCATGCCGGCCAGGCGTGTATCACTGCGAACCGCGTGTATGTGCAGGCGGGGGTCTATGAGAGGTTCGTGGGGATGTTGAAGGAGCGGACGGAGAACCAGATCAGGGTAGGGAACGGGTGGGAGGAGGGGGTCACGATGGGGGCGCTGACCACGCCCCAGGGGGTCGAGAAGGCGCTGCAGCAGGTGCAGGATGCCACGGCCAAGGGGGCGACGGTCGTGCTCGGCGGGGATAGAATCCAGGGGAAGGGGTATTTCTTCCAGCCCACCATCCTCAAGGATATGACGGCCGACATGCGCGTGTCGAGCGAGGAGTCCTTCGCCCCCATCGCGGCGCTGTATCGCTTCGAGACCGAGGATGAGGCCGTCCGGCTGGCAAATGATACCGCTATGGGGCTGGCGAGCTACGCTTTCACCAAGGATGCCGATCGGCTGTGGCGGTTGTTTGAGAATCTCGAGGCCGGCATGATCGGGTTGAATACCGGGGCGTCGTCGGCGGCCGAGGCGCCGTTTGGCGGGGTCAAGGAGTCCGGGTATGGGAAGGAGAGTGGAAAGGAGGTTGCTGTCAATGAGTATTTGGTTACCAAGACGGGGACGTTGACGGTCGATGGGCATTACTAGGGGGCATTGATGTTAGGTTCTGGTGATGAGGATGGTTGTGTTGTTTCATATCCATAATGGATGATGTTCGAGTATGCGCACATGGTTCGTATGCGTGTCGGACTGATATGGTTGCTAAGGGTAGGGCTTGCAGGGCTTGTTGTACTGGATTTCTGCAGGGAAACTGTGTGACTGCTTGATTAATTGATATGTGCTCAAAAGACCAAGCACGGACGTACAGTACAGTACCCCATGGGCGAACCTCGAATTCACTATCGTCGATCCCATTCTCTACGTAACCGGACGCCCCTCGGCTACTCGAGATCTTGATCTCATACATCATCCTCGCGAGAACCTTATGGTACTTCCCAGGCCCGTGACCTCAAGATTGCTCTTTCAACTACGGGAAGACAAAAGTTGTAGACATGGATGGCGAATTTCCTTCCCACTTATCTACGTGTACGTCAGTCGTTGTCCCATCCTGAAGCTAGCGACATCTCATCTCCCTCACCGGAGCACATCCTCCTGCACGAATCACTGACATGCGATAAGATGAAGGCAAAAGATGGAGGCGAATGTGCTGTATAATCCACTGTCAATCCTGCTTCTATTGGCGACTGCTCAAGCTAGCACAGAGGCCATCTCCTTCGAGTGCCGCTACTGGTGGAATGTGTTGATCTTTACTAGAGACGAGTCACACACATAAAACCAACACAAAAGATATTCAAATTGTAGACATCAGCTAACATTACAGGTATCAGGCTCGTCATCACAGATACAGACTACAAAGCACTAAAGTATAAGATCACAATCTCAACCACGGCTCGCGCTCAACCTTTATTTCTTCTTGCGGCCAGTCAAGCCCAGGGCATCGGTCAGCGAGGTCAACCCCAGGTTGCTGAGCAACTTGTCCAGGCCCAAGCCACCGAGCAGGCCCTTCACCAGGGGTCCGAGTCCCAGACCCTCGAGCAGGCGACCCACCAGGCCAAGCACACCGCTCAGCAGCAGGCCGACGGCAGCGATGATCTGGAAGAGAGGCTCACTGAGCAGACCCCAGAGAGGGTTGAGCTCCTTCTTGGCGTGAGGCATACCGGCAATGCGCTTCTTGCCGTTGTCAATGGTGCGCAGCACTGTGTCGGTGAGCTCCTTGAGCTGGTCAGCTAGCGCGTATTCCTCCGGAGAGGCCTCGTGCGAGGCGGCGCGGGCCTTAGCAGTGGCAGCGATACGTCCATCAGGGTCGAGGGCCCGGATCGCGCCGTTGCATTCCTGAAGGATCTGGCCACCCTCTTCCAGAAGAGGCTTCACGTCCTTGACCAGCTGCTCCTCGTCCAGCTCCTCCTTCGGAGTGCGGTCGGCCTTGTCAACGTGCTGGGAGATGTTAGCAATCAGTCCTATACCATCGCCTGGCGGTAGATTCTTACCTCGGAGATCATCTTGCAGATAGGACGAAGGCGGTCCAAGGTGGATCCCACAATCGCGCTCATCTTCTTGGCCAACTGACGGTCCTCCTCCTCTTTCTTCTTCGCCTCCAATTCCTCGGGGGAGGGACCGGGCTCCTCTTCCTGCACCTCCTCCTCAGGCTCCTCAGGCTCGGGCTCGGGCTCGGGGATGTTCTCAATCAAGGTACACTCGCCAATCTTGTTGCCATCGTTGTCCACGACGTAGCCGTTGTCATCGATCTCCTTCCCGATCAACGAAGGAAGGTCACCGGAGGTCAGCTTGCCGATGAGGTTGCCGTCAGCATCGCGCACCTCTCCCTCCTTGTTGACCTTGCGGCCGGCCATGGGGTTGATGTTACGCTTCTTCTCCTCGGGCTCCCAACGCTCAGCCTTGCCAATGGGGTTGCCGTTCTTGTCGAGAATGTCGCCATCCTCATCGACCTTACGGCCCTGCAGGCGCTTGGCGTCACCCTCGATCACACGACCAATGATACGGTCAGTGCCATCAGTGACCACGCCGTCCTTTCCGACGACCGCATTGTCAAAGCCGAAGAATGGGCCCTCGGGCTTCTGCTCATCGGCTCCAGGGACGAGCTCCGCCTGGCCAATGACCTTGCCATCGTCACCCCAGATCTGACCCTTCTTGTCGACCTTGCGTCCAGCCAGTCCCTTGCCGCCAGAGACGACACGACCGAAGACCCGGCCCTGCCCGTCAACGACGTTACCAGCCTTGTTGACGACCTTACCCTCAAGAATGGAAAGATCCACCTCCTCGGGCTTTTCTTCCTCGGGCACCTCGTAGGGCTCAGCGTGACCCTTGACGCTGCCGAACTTGTCGATAATGTCTCCATCCTCGTCGACAGCCCGGCCGCGCAGGTTCTTCACATCACCTTCGGTCACCTTACCGACAATGTTGCCCTCTTCATCCTCAACGAATCCGTCCTTGTTGACCACAAGGCCCTCCAGACCAGCAAAGGGTCCCTCGGGCTTCTTCTCGCGCTCGTTCTCCGGGATCAACTCGACCCGTCCAATGGGCTTAGGGCCGTCATAGATCTGGCCATCGTGGATCTCCTTGCCGGCCAGCTCCTTGGGGTTCCCTTCAACGACCCGACCGATCGGGACGCCCTTGGGGCCGATCACATAGCCGAGCTTGTTGGGGGTGAGACCCTCCAGGCTGGAAAGATCAATGGTCTCGGGCTCGGGCTCAGGCTCCTCGTCGGGAGTCTCGTAGTACTCCGCCTTGGCGATAACGTTGCCGTGCTTGTCGGTCACATCACCGTCCTCGTCAACGGGCCGGCCCAGGACCTTCTTGGCGTCGCCGTCGACGATCTTGCCGACACGCTTGCCGTTCTGGTCCTCAACCCAGCCGTCCTCGACGACGTGCAGGCCCTCCAAGCCGCCGAAAGGAGGCTCATCAGGGTACTCCTCCGGAGCGAGGGTCTGGGCTCGGCCGATGACGTTGCCGCGGTTGTCCCAGAACTGGCCCTTGTCGTCAAGCTGAGCGCCGAGAGAGGCAAGCTTCTTCGCATCACCCTCGATCAACTCACCGACAGGCTTGCCGGTGGCTGGGTTGATGATCTTGCCCAGCTTGTTGCAGCGCAGGCCCTCCAGGGAGGAGAGAGGCGGGAGCTCCTTCTCAGCTTCTGTGCCTTCTTCGGCTGCCTCCTCAGTCGCCTCTTCAGGGGCCGCTTCGGAAACCTCTTCCTGAGCGGTCTCATACTTCTCTTCGGCGGTATCTCCAGGAGCGCTTTCAGGGACACCTTCGGTTGCCGCCTCAGCAGCCTCCTCGGGGGCCTCCTTGGCTTCACCCTCAGCCTCGGTGCCAGCGACTTCAGAGCCAGGGGCCTCGGACTTGTCACCGACGGTTTCCTTGGCCTCGTCGGCTTCAGTGCCAGCAGCTTCGGTTCCGGGAGCCTGCGAACCAGGGGCTTCGGACTTCTCGGCGACAGTCTCCTTGGCTTCGTCGGCCTCCGTACCGGGCGCTTCGGATTTCTCAGCGACGGTCTCCTTAGCCTCGTCAGCTTCGGAAGCCTCAGGCTTCTCGCCAACGGCATCCTCAGGGGTGAGCTCCTCAGCCGAGACATTATCCGCCGTCGACTTGGGGCCAACAGTGCTCTGGTCATCCTCAGGCTGAGCTCCGGAAGCGGCCTTGGACTTGTCGGCAGCGCTACCGGCGGCAGAGCCCGTCGCTTTAGAGGCAGCCGTACCAGCGACGCTGCCCCTCTGCTCGGCCCCCTCGCCCGACTCACGGGAAGCGGCCTTGCTAGAGCCGGCGGCACTTCCCGCGGCCTCCTGAGGAGCAACATCCACGCGACCAAGAACGTCACCCTCGTCGCCGAGGATCTCGCCCTGGTCGTTGGGCACCTTGCCCGCCAGCTCCTGGGGTTCGCCCTCGACGAGCTTCCCGACAGTCTGGCCGGCATCATCCTTGATATCGCCCGACTCCGAGACAGCCTTGCCCGCCAGATCAGCGACATTGCTCACCGCAGCGGTAGCGGTATCCGCCGCCTGGCCAACGGTGTCGGCAGCTTGATCGACAATTCCATTGGTCTGCTCATGCTGGCCCTCCTCCTCCTCCTCCTCCTCCTCCTCCTCTTCTTCTTCTTGGCCCTGATCCTGCCCATCAACCTGGCTAGCGTCGACGCCATCCTGCTGATTCTGGAACGCCTCCGCCAGCACATCGACCACGCCGATCAGATCGCCATCCTCGTCGAGGATCTCCCCGTTGTCGCCGACGGTATACCCGACCAGATCCTCGGGCTTGCCCTCGACCAGCCGACCAATCGCATTCCCGTCCTGGTCGTGGATGAGCCCGTCCTCGCCGACCTCCAGGCCCTTGAGGACGGACAGGTCGAGATGCTCGGGGTGCGACTCGGTGGGTCCGCCGTTCAGACTTGGAGTCGGTTGCTCCTGGCCATTCTCTTCTTCGTCGTGCTGCTGCTGCTGCTGCTGCTCCTCCTGGCCTTCCTCCTGGGGCTGCTCGGCCTCACTCTCGGTGCGGCCCGCGCGACTCTGGGCGCGGGAGCCCGACGCCGAGGCTGAGGCCTGGGAAGGAGCATCCTTGGGCGCCGGGACGGGCGAGTCGCGCTGCTCGGACTGGTGGCGCGCGGCCGAGGCCTTGCCCTTCGGGGTTGGGGTGGTGGGCACGCTGGGGTCTTCTTCGGTCTTCTCGGTGGTGCCGGATTGCTCGCGGCGGAGCTTGGGGGGCGTGCCCTTGCGCGAGTCGGGGCTGAGGTTCAGCTTGGAGACTTTGCTGATGAAGGGGGAGGACATGATGAGGAGTAGGGTGACGATCAATGGATAGTGAATGGTAGATGATGGATGGATGGATGGATGGATGGATGGATGGATGGATGGATGGGTGGTGGATGAGTTGTGAGTGATGAAGTTGTGGGATGGTAAAGGTACAGTTGAGCGAAACAGGAAGGTGCGTTGGATAGTGAGGTGGTGTAGGGCAGTGTTCTCGAACAGGCAACTGCGCGTCGATCGTAGTTGTTATACTATAAAGTAGTGGTGGTTGTAGTAGTTGTGCTAAACCCTCCGCCTTGAATCAATGAAATCAAATGAAACAAGCTAAGGCAGTCGTATCGTATCGTGTCAAATCCTCGTCCAATTTTGCTTCCTGATTAGGTGTAGGTAAAGTAGGGAGTCGTTAACCGTAAACTAATATACAAGTCGTGGATGTGGTTTTTAGTCAGGTGTGAAAGAACAATTATGAATCTAGAATCCTACCCCAGCGAGTCCCGACATCCCTCCCCCTTTTATGTTGCATCTTGTGTATCGTAACAAGGAGGACGATGATGATGTCGATGGGTGTAGTTCGCAGCTCTATCCACCTACGTCATGCGCTACGAGCGTTGTGCTGCCGCCAGTTCGACCTGTAAGCCCTACGCGTCACATTCGGAGGGTGGGGGGGGGGGGGGGGGGGGGGTGGGGGGGTCTCCTTAGTGTTAGGGCGGGGGACGTGGCCGCGGCCCGGGGGGGGGGGGGGGGGGGGGG
>WOUI01000476.1:0-23071 GCA_012184565.1 Aspergillus floridensis | reverse complement strand
CGACGACGAGGAGTGATTGAGGGTGTGCAAGGAGGCGAACCTCCATTATTTCGTCCTCTCGCTTCCGTACGTCCCCCCCAGCCCCAGAGCCCCCCCCCCCCCCCAAACCCTAAGAAATAGCCATCGGCATCCGAACGCTAACAAAGAAGGAAAGCAGATCCGGCCTCGACACCCCCCTCGGCACAGCAGGGACCATGCTCAGCGGCGGCCAGCGACAGCGCCTGGCGCTCGCGCGGGCCCTTTTGCGGATCAACAGTCCCGTGCTACTCCTGGACGAGGCGACGGCGGCGCTGGACGGCGCGTCGGAACGCGTGGTGCTGGAGGCGCTGGATCGGGCGGCCACACACAAAACGACGGTGGCGGTCGCGCATCGGTTGCGGACGGTGCAGCGCGCGGATGTGATTATTGTGATGGAGCGGGGGAGGGTGGTGGAGTCTGGGAGTCATGGGGAGTTGATGGCCAGGAGGGGGGTTTATGCGGAGTTGGTGGGGATGCAGCGGTTCGAGGGGGTTTAAAATGTCCAGTTTGGTTGTTGTGCAGTTGGGCGCTTGATCTCGGTTGCGCCTTTTTAATGGCAGTGGATGCGGGTGTATGAAGATTTCTTTTTGAAGTATATAGGCGTGCTTGGTAGATCTCAGCATGGGAAGAGAAGGTTTCTAACAACCTCAATGCTCAATACTGTGAGGTTGCACCACTCGCTTTCCTCTTCCTTGCTTCGATATATTCAGTACTTGCTCTCTGTAAAGATGGTTTCAGATCCGTATACCAACTATAGCCCCGTTCCCCACGCTCAACTACAAAATAAAGAGTCATCTATACTGGTTCCGAGTGACCTCCGATTCACATTTCACCACTCCACTTATCCACCGTACATTCACATCTCCATCGTTAGAGGACAATATGCTACGTGTGTAGATATTGGAAGAGTGTCGGCCGACGGCACCAAAGCCGGAGCCATTATCCAAGTCCCTGTATGCCCACCCCCCCGCAACCATATGGCTGCGGTGATGTAGTGATATTAGCATTGCAGAGTCCCCGTGGCCTGGAGCGAGGTGGGCGTGCAGAGTCTGGGTCTGAGGCCCGGCCGCGGGATTGTTTTTGGGATTCTTGTTGCAAGGGAAGGCGTAATAAGGGCTTTGTTGGTGGTTGATGCAGGGTTTGGATGTATATCTGGGGGTTGGGGTGGGATGTTGATAGGGGAGGGTGGTATAGGTGGGGCTTGGGGGTCGGGTGTGAGGGTCTTACTGTGAGTGATCATTGGATTTGTGTGTGTTCGAGGGTAGAGACGGTGGTGTTGGAATAGTTTGGGAGGGAGAGAAAAGGGGGGAAGGAGGTAGAACTTAGAGAGGAGTACAAGAGAACGAGGACGAGGAAAGGGAAGGGGAAGAGGAGAAAGAAGGACGACAGAAGAGAGGCAGCAGTGCTGACAAGGGCATGTCGGCAAAGTCGAGTGCTTTGTTGACCAATTTCCTCGAGCTCCCGTCTAGATCGTACTTGGCTCACGGTTTTTGAAGGGCCCTGGAGGAAGGGCGTCCTAAAGGAGTGCTGAGAAGGAATTGTCTATACAAAGTACTCAACGAATGTTTGACTTCTTCACCACGTCAGCAGCAAGATACGGCACGCCAGGCGCCTGCACCTGCTCAGCGATACTTGGACCAATAATGACTGCCACGGCCCATTGGTAGTCACCAGTGGAGACAGAAGCTCGGTAGTATGGACATCCTGCCAGGCCTGGTCCAGCTGAAATGCGCTCGACGTCTAGAACTACTCCAGGCCTTGTTCAGTTTCATGCCTTGCAGCCTTATCAGGTACCCATTGCGAAAGCCCAGGCATGTAGCCACAGCAACAGCTTACGGGAAGAAGGTAACAGACCGCGAGTAAGCCCATGCCTGAAGCGGAGCGCACTAGCCTTGCGCTTCTAAGAGTCTTGAGCCAGGTGGTCTGACTGTCAACTTGTGAACGGGTGGTTCACATCCTGAAGACGGTATATACAAAAAAGAAAATCCCAGTATATGTCCACCAACGCGACATCCGTCCCACCTTGTAGGGTCCAGACCCAAATGCGATGAAGCGGGAGTGTGCAACGATGGCAGGCACTTTGCACGATAGGGGCACCAGGCCGTACGAGATAACATGGGTAAGCACGGAACATTCTCGAGCATCACTGCCCATGACTCGACGAGTAGATTGCGTAAGAAGATGACTGACGGAAGCTCACGAGGTCAGAGTTGGAGTGTTGGTCTAATGTCATCCGACTCTCGGCCGTGATCCCTTGCTTCTCCATCGCGACAAGGCAAGGTATGGAAACAGGAATAGCATGTGTTCGTTATGCATGCCAATTCTATTTCGAATCCTCATCGACATCGCTAGCTCTTCTGCCCTGGGTCGTTCCAATCGGAGCAATGCGGCCTGTTGGAGCTATTAATTAACAAGAAGTGCCTAGGCAGTAGCGGCATCCAGGACTGCAACGGTACTATCAATTGTGGCACAGACAACAGTGAAGCAAAACTAATTCGGAGGGGTTCTGGAGTTCATGCAAGTCTCACCATCGCTCAAAATAAATGCCACTAATTTGCATCCTGGTTAACCCGCATCCTTAGTCCTGCGGGTTAAAAATATCCCAAATTTCGCTGAGTTCGGCGATGCGCTAAGCCCAACCAACAGGTTTTTACCTGCGCAAGAGCAACGAACTCCGGGCTAAGCAGACTAAGTGTCCATTTGAGGTGGTATTAATAGGATGATTGTCAATTCAACCCACCAATCATCCGTCAAAAGAGGGGTTTCCAACAGGTTGCTTCTGGCAGCTACACAGCCCTCGGCTGGGGTTGACAGCGGCGACGCTCCATGCCAATGGACCGTTTCAAGTGGGTGTCAAAGTAGCAAACCGTTTCAACCCGGCCGCGTGCTGGTCAAACAATGTGACAGCGGACTAAAACCCTCATGGCCACGCGAGAAAAATACTTAAGGACATCATGCACATCACTTTTGCCCGACTGAGACATTGCCATTGTTCTCGGCAGCCATGTCAATGGCTTCAGCGGCAAACTACCAGGCAAGCGCCACGCTGACCCCCTGCTCGAGCCTCATCGACAGGGAGCTACCCCACAAGACGGCCGTGGAAGATCCAACCACGGAGCAACTAGCATTCGCCCTGTTCGAGGAGAAGGTTCTGAAGAGACTCGAACATGTGGTACGCTTGTACAATGCTGGGAAGCCGCTTTTCCCCCGAGCGCTGCTGGAAGACCTTGACCGGCAAATCGAGGAAGGCAGGGAGGAGATCCGCATCAAGGACTTTGATGACGTGGTAAGCACGTATAGCCGGAGTGTCCCTGCTATGTGCTTGGACCTGGCGTGAGTCTCCGTTCATATGGGTCGTGGTGTTGTCAGGCCTGGTCTAATCAGCGACAGAACAACATACTGCATCGGATATAGCAGCATCCAAGTGCTTACCTATATCCACCCTTCCTGTGCAACGATGATGTTCAAGGACCCGCCCCCAGTGTCCATTCTGTATACCCGTCATCCCGAAGTTGCTGAAGGTAATATCGAAATGCTTGGTCCGGTTTTTGTCAAGATGCGCGAACGGTGGCAGGAGAGCGAGACATGCCAAGAACTGGTATCCCACCTAACGACCCTGCGTTTCTCCCTCCCCATTCATAAGATTGTGGCGTTCGGCCTGGGGACACTGGGTAAGACGCAAAATGGACGGTTCTCCACACGTTCACATGTTCAGCATGCGGCAGTGGAAACGATGGCGACCGTTCTGGCCAAAAGTGGGGTTAGTGGAGGAAAGAGGATCGACTGCTACTTTCAAGATCCATGGTATGATGAGAATGATGTCAGGTTCCTCCACAGCATTGGTTTCCAACCACTGAACGACCCAAAGGGGTTCCTGGAGATTGACGAACATACCTTGGTGTTTTCGGTCAGCCCCAACGTACCTGTGAAGCAGATCGTCGCCGATCTCCAATGGCCCGGTGCCATGATCTGGAATACTGTGTGCGGAGAAGAGGAGAGGAAGCAGTGGAAGAGGCGCTTGAGGAATGGCGAAGAGTTCTGGTTGGGGTAAGTAGTGCCTTGTTGCCTGGGTGCCTGGGGAATCGGGTTCAGTTTGTACTGATTGATTGATGTGGTACTGCAGCCCGCTCGCCACGGACCCCGACTCAGACCGCGTTTGTGAGATGATCACTCACTATCAGAATTTCCCATTGCACGACCCAAAGGACTATTTCGGGGACCTCTCTATCTACGTTAGGCATTGATGTATGTCCTAGCAAGCCACTTTCTCTCTGTGTGCGTGTGCGTGTGTCCTACACTTGTGTTGGATGCGAAGAATATATTTTCTATGACGCGCATTGCTTTCATGCACGTACACTTTTGCTAGCACTAATCGAACCTCGCTCAGCATACCTTCGTATCTACTCTGCTTACAAGTGATATTCATTGCGATTAGCCTGATCGGCGATAGAGTCGACCATACTTACCAGCAATGCGATGGAGAAGTGTGCACAGGCGGGGATTGTTGATGCCTGAGGCTTGAAATAACATGCCAACGCTCCATGGGTAGAAATTTACTACTGAGCCTGGATGGTTTCTATTGGGCCGGGTGACGTGCGCCGACGCTAGGATGCTTCATTATTCTGTCATTTCATATGTGAAAAAGTAAGCAGCGAAAGGATCTCTCACAAGATGTTTAGCTCTCGACCAAGAAAGAAAGTAAACATGAAAACTCAACAATCTTCAGCCTCCACCGTAAACAAGAGTGAGGAGGAGACAAGTCATATTCGCTATGGATATATTAAGCCTTTAAGCAGGTCGATCCCAAGTTGTATGGTTAAGTAAATCAAACAGTCCGTAATCACCGGGCAGGTGACTCCAAGGCGCCAGGCCACCACCACTGCTGGTCTGCCATGCGGCGTCAGCCCGATAAATGGAAGGATCAGGCGGATCAGGCCGAGTGCCGAGGTCCTGGGTCTCGACACTATGATCAGAGCTGTTTTCAGATCTTGGCGTCACCTGTGTGGATATCGATGGGCACAGTCGACGCAGGTTGTGCCCGATAAAGAGAGCCGGATGCCAGGACGTTGACATTTCGTCCAGCACAGTAATGCAACTAACGAGGTTAGTGGCATTGGAGGGACTCTCATAATCTTCGAGCAGCGCCACCGCAGCACAGAGCGTGCAATGCATGGCGGAAATCGGGCTGCGGTGGAAGCTCTGGAAAACACGGCGGTATTTCTGAGCCGTCAGACACATCGCCTTGGCAGACTCGCGCCAGACAGCTTTGGCCACGGTCATGAGTTCGCTGGACCCTGCTGCGCGTTGATGCTCGGCCGAATGGACTATGAAAGGCCGAGTGAGGAGGATTCGTGCGGTATGGTATAGCATGTGTAATGTGTAGACGTGGGGGACATCGTTAGAGCGGTCGATTCGAAGCTCCTGTGGTAGGTCATAGAACCATGTACGCAGGTCCAAGAGGCAAGTTCGGAGGAGGTTCAATCGTTCCGGTGGTTTCGTCAGATGCCTCGGAGCCCATCTGCTCTTGTCAGACTAGCACGCCAGCTTATTAGTTGGTGACAAGACGTACAGTGATATGAGTATTCTCTCCTTAATGCGACACAGACCTATCATGGCTCGCAGTAGAGGTATCCGTGCCCTTTGGATGTTTTCTGGGGTGCGGCCATGGGTATGTTGATCTTCATCCATTATTGACGGCAGCTCAACTGCTCCTTGTTGATCCTGAAGAAAGTCAGCGATCATGTCGATTGTGCTCTCGTGAGTACACGTACGAGCATTGAGCAGACCCGACCTGTATACGTCGCAGACATCTTGTCATGACAGTACAGCGTCCAATAAACTTGACGTCTGAGGCGAAGCTCCCGGGCAGTCATCTGTATCGTCCCTTCGAAGACTGCGGGATCCATATTTAGTCCAATGTCCAGGCTCAGCCTATTAGCCATCCCGTGATGTAGCCATCCAGCTGCGTCCAAGCCTATGGCCTGGGAGAAGATAGTTAGCATGGATTGTATCTCGAAATCGAAACACGTACGACGTAGACCATCCCGATGACCCCCAGCGCTTGAATCGTCAAGAATGTTGGATGCTCCATCTCCTGATGTAAAAGGGTCTTGGCTCTTTCAAAAAAAGGCAACCCGGCTGTGTTCGAGTCGTCAGGATTACTCCGAACCTCTGGGTTGCCCGAATATCGGGACCCAAGCGCAAGGATGGAGTAATGGAGGAGCAGACTCCAATACGGGCCCTGCGTCTCCATACTTTCGCGAAAGAGGGTTTCGTCCACGATGGGATACCACGGTTGCTCCCAAGTAAAGTAGAGATCGATGAGCTCGTCCTGGAGTGCTTTAGAGATGCCTATTTCCTCAAAGGCAGGATCCACAAGGGAAAAGTTGAGAAATTCATCAATGCTCTGCAGGACAGGCTCTAGCTCAGGAACGGAGTAGGCGTTCTCCAGTTCCTCCTTCTCTTCCGGCCCCGGGGATTCGAACTTGAGTCGTCCGCTTGTTGGTCCGAAGTACCTCATCTCCCCGTCCTGGTCGAAGTTCATTGACTCGTCTAAGGACAAGCGACCTTTGAGGTAATCACATAACTCCTCTATTGATGCATTCTTCATATTGAACATCCGAGGATCATGCCCTTCATGTGGGGACCCCGCATCGATTGCTCCAGAGGCATGGCTTGCTTGAGGGTCAATGCCATGACTTTCCAGTTGCTTCTCGAGAGATGCGATCCGCTGCCGCAGAAGAAGCACGTAAGACTTTGGCGCAGGCCGACGGCCATCTTCTGCACCAGAGTATTGACATTGCGCATCATACTGAGCACATCTCGAACAGCGAGGTTTCTTCCCATCACACTTGTGGCATGTTAGTAAGCAGGTACTTGATCGACGGGCACCCGAGAGAAAAAGAGGCTATACCTTCGCTTTTCGTTGTCGACATTCCTCACATGCTTTGCTTGTATATCTCCCTCTCGGTCTGGAAGCGGCTTTTCCTTTTAGAGAAGAATCGGTAGATGACATGCTGATAGTTCATAGTTGGAAGAACGAATGGACAAAATGATGAAGCATGTGCGATTCGAAGTATTGGGCAGATTTGTCAGCAGCAGCGTCATTGCTGTGCTTGTCTTGGCACGCCGAATCGGGCTAGTCTGCTTCGCTTCCCTCCCCAAGTTCCATTGTTCGCGGAATCGGCGATTGTGATCAGCAACTCGCAGCTTCCTCAACTACTCACAGGCAGCGGTGTTCTACCACAGACTATCTTGTCACTTGAATTAACCAACTGCTCTATTGACATTGATGCTAACGATAGTCCTGTCTATCTGCGCCTCGCAATGCACGGGTAACAAATGAGAAAGAAGTGAATCCATCAAACACTGAGAGCCAACAAATTCGAACCCTATCCGACTCGGCCCATTGTTCAATACCGCGCCCCCACAGCCTCTCCAGTGGCTAGTGCGACGGCAACCACAGTGTCCGAGGCATGGCTGATTGTCACTTCAATGTTACTGATGCCTTTGGATGCTGCAACCGCATGAGCATTGCCATGAAGCTTGTAATAGTCAGTATCAGTATCACTCAACAATCAACGAAATGTCAAAAAGACTTACGGTCACACTCAGAATACCATCTGTATTCACAATCTCAATCTCGTTCATTGAAGCTCCTGCGCCTTTGGACGGCGTTTGCAGACTCTTGAAGACAGCCTCTTTAGCACTCCAACGACCTGCGTAAGAGGCACGGGGACTTGGGGCCTTTCGGCAGTACTCGCGTTCTCTCCATGTGAAATTCCGCTCAACGAAGTTCTCGTTTTCGATGTTAATACTCGCGATCTCTTCCACATCCACCCCAACGGTGACGGATGAAGCCGGCTTAGAACGATGGGTTACATCTTTAATCATTGCTTGGACGATTGCCGATACCGTGTTTGACCTATCGGTTGTTGACATCATCTCTGCACTGGTTCTCGGGACGACGAGGGCATCTTGAGTTGATGCGCTGTCAACAAACCGAGATTGGTCTTTGGCGAGGCGACTGTTCTGATTGAGAAACACATCACGCATGTTATCCGTGTCTTTCCACGGCGCACTGGTTTTGACCTGAACTAGTCTGTTCTTTAGCAACCGCGAGATGTATTCTCTAGTTGCTGCTCGCTGTCGCTTCTCTACCTCGGTACGGTATCTCTCAAAGACCTCAGTTGACACAGATGCAAACAGATACCTCGGGGCGACCATGACGTTGATGGCACCTTTCTGACCAAAGCCAAACGATGTGAGCATGGTCGCCTTTACCTCCTGACGCGGCAATGATTCCATGGGGTACAATAGATGCTCGAATCTTCGCAGTTGCTCATCGATGTTGTCAGCGTTTCGATTGCCAGGAACAATCCTGTCTCGGAATATTTGCATACAGCCGTGCAGTTGCCAGGCGCCTGCTGCTGCCTTCGGATGGCCAGTTAGTGATTTCTGGCACACGCAGAGCAGTGGATTGCCTTTGCGTCGACCCAAGTGATGCATCTGCGTGTTAATCACGTCCCCCTCGTTGACCTCATTGGCTTTTGTTGATGTCCCATGCATTGACACAAGCCCAATGTCGTCAACAGTCAGGCCCCATGTAGCCAAAGCGGCTCGCACGGGTGAGATTGAAGAGTCCTGTAGGCGAATATTGTTCGCCCATCGCTGCTGCGCATCCCGGACTCTCAGGTTCACGACTTGCTCCGTGCGAGTATCCTCAGGCCGTATTTCGACACTTTTGCTTGACAAGTACTCTCTTGTAGGGTTCTGACCTAGATGGTGCTGCTGGATGCAAGCTACTTCTCTATCGAAATTTGAGCGCCGGAATTCGAAGTCGAGTAAGGGTGAGTTCTGCGCTCCAATCCCCTCGCGTGCCGCAGTGAGGATCCCCTTGCCGGGGGCCGGTATTGACCGACCGATCTGATCACTCGCGAGTTGGTTGTAAGCGACCACACCATAAATTGGCAGTCCCATGTCGAGCGCGATGTCAGCACTGGCAAGTATCTGGACACCGCATCCTGCAGACTCAGCAAAGCCACTGCGTGAACTTGCCGTCGGGCGCGAAATCTCGCTCGGCAAACGGTCTTTGGCAAGCTCTTCGGCACTGTTGGCCGTGGCTTTAATGCTTGCGAATTCATATGCCACCTCCTCGCCATAATCATCACACCCGCCGGCCAGAGCCATCCTGCATTTCCCGGTCATTATTGCTTCACACCCCGAGTCCAAGGATTCAATGGCGGTGGCACACGCTCCTACCGGAGTTTTCAAAGGCCCCGTCGAAGATAACAACAACATGTTGATCCATGCACCCATGGTGTTGGCAAAATGATCCAGAATGATATCGCCTCGGATTGGTCGATCAAGATATCGGTCTCGATACATGGATTGGATGGTTTTACCAGGGCCGCCACCAGTACCCAGGCAATTAGTTAGCTCCGATGGATGGATGTGTTGGTAAAGCTCGTATGGATCCTGGATTCCGGCGGATAGAAACGCCTCAGAAACGCAACACAACGCATACAAAGTCGTTCGATCCACCTGCTGCACAATGTCATCTGGAATTCCGTACCGTGAAGGGTTCCAGCCCTTGGGAACCCTTCCTCCAACAGTCTGGTCGAATGGAATAGTTTTTGGGATCATTAAGGTTGCGCCTTTTTTGAGGAATACCCGATAATCCTCGGATCCTGTTATAGGCTGAATAGAGACTTTCTCACCATGGCGGAGCTTGAAAGCCTCCGCTGCTGACTTTGAGCTCTCGAATGGTGGCAGGTCGTCTTCAATCACCACTTCTTGGATGAACTCTTTCCGCGATGGATCGTAACTGTCTAACTCGCTGGGCTCAATCAATCTCAGCCCAGTGCCCTTCGAAATAGATTCACCGTATTTGGTTGAGATGTCATCATCCTCGACGGGCTCACCAGTCTCTGTGTCGACCCAGCCAACATACGGCTGGCCTTTCAGATCACCATCAACATGTTTTATCAGTCCCATTATCCAAGCCATCTCGATGTATCCCTCCAGGGAGAAATGACCTTGGGATTCCATCTCCCACCTTGTGTGAGCATTACCCCATGGCCCCAGTTCTGAGAATCCAACCACCACCACAGTGCGTGAGAGGTCTACCATACCGAGGAGCTCAGGAAGCCCGGAGGTCATGTCGTGATGATTTCTCAGAGGAGGAAATCCAATTTTCAGGTTAGCACGTTTCCTCTTAACGAGTGGCTCCCTTCGCTGACTGCGAGGGTGCTGGCCATGAAGAGCCACTTGATGGTGCGTGTCCTCTTTTGTCAAAGCACCTCGGAGCTGTTGCTCACCATCCAACCTTTTCCGACAGGATGCTATCTGCTCTTTGACATTCCACATGGACCCTAGTCCACCAGTCAGGTCGGCATAAATTGGTGCCTCTTCCGCAAGACTGATTACACTAGGCGTTAACAATGCCAGTATATTCAACGCCATTTCAGCTTGCGTGAAAGTGATCACGCCGATTTTCTCCATCTCAGCAGACAACCCATTGGATGAGCGCATCAAGCCAGTGCCCCGAGTCCATCCGATAACTGCTCCGCAGACATTGACGTAAGCAGACCATGTCTCAGAGTGAAAGCGGTTGAAGAGGGTTTTTAAGCCGATCTTAGACTCAGCGTACAAACCATCCCCTCCAAAGGTGCCTTCATTACAGGACATGGGTAATATCACCGTGGTTGGCCTGGTCTCGATCCGTCGCTTTTCTTTCTCACGGCGTACAAAGCCAATGAGTCTCAGAATGTTGACCAGCATTGCTCTGAGAGCAACCTCTTGCCGATTGCCTAAAGACTCTAACTCTCCTGTCTGCGGAATCGCTGCAAATGGGATAATGTGATCTAGATCACCGCCTAATGGAGAATCCGAGCCATAGATGTACTGAATCAGTGCCTCACAGTCTTTCTTGCTCGCTTGATTGAAGGATAGTAGGGTCAAGGATGCCCCTCTAGAGCCGTGCTTTCTGAAAAGACTCTGAAAGAAGGTCGCACTTCTGGAAACCGCGCGGCTTGTGGTAACGATGACCCTGGCGCCTCCAGCTAATAGTCCTCGGACTACATGCGCACCAATCGAGTCAGGTCCAGCCCCCGTTACGAGGACTGATTTGTTTGCATATGTGAAACCGGTCGTGACACCTGCATCGAGAGCTGTATGAAAGATCTCTGTCGCTGCGGGGTCATACAACCAGTCTTCCTCATCTCGCCGTTTTCTCAGATGCACGAATGGGATCGCAGTCAAACCAGCTGCTGGAGACGTGCGCCCTTGGCGAACGACATCAGGGTAGTTGCGAATATTACGAGGTACTTCATCATACTCTCGTTGTCCCGACGTTGAGATCATTGTCCTCGGGCCCACAGGTGGCTGAGTGTGGATGAAAACAGGATCTGCCATTTGCGAGCGTTTACCGAGGCGCAACATTTCATGCAAGATCGAGAGGTTGTTGCCGATCTGTGGTCTGGTCGATGTTACCGCCTGTTCTGGCAGTGTTGCTCCCAAATGAGTCTTTACGATTTCAACGCAGCTTGGCTCCCAACGATTGAATATGCGACGAAGGCGGTCATCCACGCTGAGTAATGTCGCATCAATATGGTCGCTTGAAACTTCATGTAACCATCGGAAGAGGTCTTCTCTAACCCAATTCCACCAGGACTCATACTGCCGGGCCTTATTGAGGTCGAACATCGGCTTGACAGAATCCAGAAACTGTTCGTCCAACTCAGCATTCCATTGCTGAAGCTGATTTTCCATGACCTGCAAACACTTTGATAGCTGGATCGAGTCGACACCCAATGCCTGTTCGTCTGGCTGAAGGTAGGCTGCTAGAACCTTACACTGTTTTCGATAAAGCTCCTTCTGCTCGCTTCGAAGAGACTCAAAGTCCGCCGAGCTCATCATCGTGGTCGATGACGAGTTGTTACCAGTACTACCCTGCCCCCCCATAGCAGCGAATGCAATACCTTCGAACGCAGCGAAGTGTTCAACAAGACCATCCAGGTACGAACGAACCTCATCCGCACTTCCAAGCCGAGATGCTGGCTCCATCGTTGTAGCGAAGCACAGGAGAATGATGGATTGCGGCTTGTCAAGTCCCCATTTCAGCTTCAGGAAGTCCTGCATGGCAGTTTGGTTGTTGAAACCCGCAGGCAACTTGCTCGACATGAATTTGGAGATTAGCATCGCCATCTGCTTACCGGGCTTGCCTGAAAAGCCACCTTGCAGTGCTTCTCCCAGAGCTATCAGAGACATATCTTCAACTCCTTCTGGAACTCGCCCGAACTCCGCAACCAGATCTCCTGTCAATTCATTTTGCAGGGTTGATTTCCCTGGCTTGTTAGCCTCTCACTAGCAAAAGTGTGGTGCTCTACATCATACCTCCTGATAAATCTCGGATCGTCTTGGCCATTGGGACCTGGTCGAACGGTCGTCGCAATTTCTGCGCGGTCATGGCAAGAGTAATGTGTCTTGCGCTTAATGTGACATCTTTGCTAGGTGCGTAATGCGTGGGAGCTGTAGCAGATGGCAGTGCTGTAGGGCTTGCTTCGGGAATGCGTGTCTGTCGGATTTGAGCATTTGTACTGGAAGATACTGCGACATTCTCGCGGATGGGCTCCTTTGCAGGAGTTGTTTTTGAATATTCGTACATTATCTCGGCCTTGTCGTCCAGGTACGAAAGAAACTGTAAGTGAGCCCATTGAGATGGAGCATGGGAAGTGTGGTGAATGGCCGCTGACTTCCTGGCCATGTTTGCCAGAGTGGTCCTGGGACCAATCTCGATGTAGCGACGGATGGCTGACTTGGCTTTAAGAAGCTCATCCTGCGTCTCGATCCTGGAATGATTTTAAGCTGCTCTGGTGTGTCGAGCAAGGTCTCATGGCCAACGTACCAGCGCACTGGGGAAGCCAGTTGATATCTACGTTGTCAGCTTTGGCACAATGCTTTCGTACTCATTCGCCAGGAAAACCTACGAAAGAAGCTCTATGAACAGCCTGTACGCAAGATCGTCCCGACCTCGGATGTTGAAAGGGCGAGCGCCGACTGAGTGATCCATGACAGCGTTAAGTGTCACGGCAATATCTCTCTGTCGAACAAACACAAGGAGGTGAAATCCGCCGGCTAGGGTAACTTGAGCAGTATATAGACTCTAATCGACCGGGCAGAATGGATTAAGGCACCAAGGTAAGTGCAATCGAGAATTCATTATCGGCAAATCATAATTTCAATATGGCCCGATGACTAAAATTGGCGACAGGTCGAAGCGCTCTACTGGAGTCACCGCGCCGCATTCTGAACTACTGAGTCGTGTAGTACAGACCTCCTGTCTTGGCCCTAGGGATAAAAACCTGGAGGTCTCAAACAGTCTCTATTATGTTTCGCAAAGCCTAGCCCGATTCGCATAGAGACGCAAAACAAGTCATAGGCTGACAGTATCTGTGTTTAAAAATCGTATTCGGCCAGTCGTTCAACAAAACTCCGTCTACAAAACTCCGGTCGGTCAAAGCCAGCGTCTGTTCCTGAAAGGGGGATGTCAGCCTGATAAAACTCCGGCCTGAGACAGGAGATCCTCCAACGGCGGATGGTGAGAAGACAAGGGATCCTTGATAATTGCCCCTGGACCAACCCCCGATTTCTGGTGTGCTTGGACGTTTGTGGTCGGGATGACAACATGACAGCCCTATCGGATTATATATGCAGTCTACTGGATGGGGCTGGATAGACATTATTAGTCAAGCTGGCCCAATGGACAAATTTCCCATGCACATCCTTTGGGCAGCTGATGTGATGCTATCTCAACCAGCGTCACTCGATATGATACTACTAAATACAGTGAACGAGAACGTGCTTCGCTACGCAGGATGGGAAACCTAGACATGTCTTTAATGGACCAATGTCCAGCCTACCTCAGTTCTAGCTCTTCTTCTGGGATCGTCATGCGTACCTCAATTCCGTCTTCCTCGCCACCTTGCCTGCCTTCGTTTATGACAAGTTCCCGAGCGACAGTTGTTGAGATCCCCCTGATCTGGAAACATCTCGATCTGACGCTCACTGTGCCTTCGTCTCAGTTGCAGTATCTTCAGTCACAAAAGGATGCATTCCTTCAGTGGCTAACATCCAAAGAACCCGAAGGCGAGCAGGGACTAGGGTCAGCGCTGGAGTTGTGCCTTAAATATGTCGAGTTCCTCATCCGACAACATTCTCCTCGGTCCGCCCTGGTCGCCGTGCTAAGAGCATTCGAATCTCGATTTTTGCAAGATGACGAAGATATCCACTCCAAAGTTGCCGAGTTGATTCCAGATTCGAAAAGTCGACAGCTCTATCTGACCGTGTATTATCGCGCTGTTGAATTGTGCGGCAACGGCGAGCTCGAGAACCACACCTTTCCGGCGCGCAATCGGATGAGTGCGTTGTTCCAGCATGCTCAAGCCAACAGAGTTCAATTGATGGCTGTCTTTGGCGGTCAAGGGGAAGCAAGTCGAACCTGTGTACAGGAGCTAATAGACCTTCACGCCACCTACAAGCCAATACTGCACTCATTTTTCGGCACGGTTGGCGATCTGCTCAACAAGCTTTCGAATGTTCCAGAATGCGTGTCCTACTTTGGCGCGCAGCCTCTAGATCTTCAGGCCTGGGTTAATGACGGCTCGACAATTCCAGACACCGGTCGGATCGCTCAAGCTCCGATCAGTGTACCAGTAATAGGTGTGCTGAGCCTGGCTCGGTACTGCGTAACATGCCGGCTTTTGGGCCTGAACCCGGGAGAGTTACGCGCGTTGCTTCGAGCCACCACAGGCCATTCACAGGGACTTTTGGTTTCAGCAGTCATCGCAATTTCGGACACCTGGGAGACCTTCTATGACAATAGCGGGTTGGCAGTGGAAGCACTATTTTGGTTGGGCTGGGAGTGTCATCGAGGTGCACCGTGTACTCTCGCATCGGCGGCACATGCGCCCGGTGACTGTACAGACGACTACAGCATGCCCTCCTACATGCTCAGCGTGCGAGGAATCAGGAGAAACAGGCTCGAGCCAACACTAGCACATATGAACCAAGTCCTACCTTCACAAGCGCAAGTACATCTGGCGCTGATTAATGCTCGCGATCAGTTCGTAATAGCTGGCCCGTCCACATCCCTAGCTCACCTGAAAAGCTATCTGACGGAGGTTGTTGGTTCTGAGAAGGATCAGAGCCGGGTCCCATTCAGCAGCAGAAAGCCTTGGATCCAGTCTAGCTTCTTGCCAATCAGCACACCCTTCCATACGCCGTTCCTCGCTCAAGCTGCTGACGCACTCAAGAAACGATTTTCGCAGCACCAGGTGGTATCCGAAGATTTCAAGATCCCTGTATATCACACCCACACTGGTCAAGATTTAAGAGAGATTAAGGGGAACTTGCTTCATACCATTTTTGATGCAATCGCGCGGGAGCCTTGCGATTGGCCTATTGCCTTGACGGGGTCTTTACCATTGTCCAATTCTAGGCACAGTCCATCTCACATCCTTGTCTTCGATCGAGGCGGGCTGGGTCCATTGGTGAAGAAGATCCAGGAAGGAAGAGGAATCAGGATCATACAGGCTAGTGACCTTGAATCTCGCGATCCTGAGATCGGAACTATGCGTGACCTCTTCTCGCCACGTCTCTTAGAAACATCGACAAGAATTCAGAGCTGGAGCCAGCGATATCAACTGCGGTTGGTGAATGGAGGCACAGTCTCTCTTGAGACACGCTTGAGCCGCTTGCTAGGTTCGCCGCCGATCATGGTTGCTGGTATGACTCCGACGACTGTGCATTGGGACTTCGTTGCCTCCATCATGAATGCTGGATATCACGCTGAACTGGCTGGTGGAGGCTATCGAAGTAGCTCGGATATGACAACGGCAATTAAGAAGCTGATTGACAATACTCGTCCCGGTCGTGGAGTCACCTGTAACCTCATCTATGCAAACCCCCGAGCAATGGGCTGGCAGATAGCCATGCTACGCCGCCTATCGCACGATCGAATCCCTATTGACGGACTCACGATTGGTGCGGGAGTACCTTCAGCAGAGATCGTTTCGGACTATATCCGCACTCTTGGCCTGCGTCATATTAGTTTCAAACCAAGCTCGGTGTCCACAATACGACAGGTCGTGGATATTGCTAAGACACACCCTGACTTTCCCATCATTCTACAGTGGACAGGTGGTCGAGGGGGGGGACATCATTCTTATGAGGATTTCCATGCTCCTATCCTGAGCACATATGGCACCATTCGACAGCAACCCAATATCTACTTAGTTGCCGGTAGCGGTTTTGGAAGCAGCGAAAGCATCTACCCATATCTGTCGGGGCAGTGGTCTGTTTCGTATGGCTACCCTTGTATGCCCTTTGATGGCGTATTGCTTGGTAGTCGTATGATGGTGGCCCGAGAAGCACACACCTCTCCTGCCGTTAAACGACTTATCACAAACACCCCTGGTGTTCCAGATAGCGAATGGGTGAAGACATACTCGGGCACAGCAGGAGGAATTATCACCGTACAGTCGGAGATGGGGGAGCCTATCCACAAGATCGCCACGAGAGGAGTACGACTCTGGGCGGATATGGATCGAACGGTGTTTAAGCTACCCAGAAAGGATCGTGTCACGTACTTGACCAAGAATCGAGACTCCATCGTTCAACGACTGAACTCGGACTTCGCAAAACCCTGGTTTGGTCGAGATACTCGCGGTGCCGTGGTGGACCTGGGAGACATGACCTACGCTGAAGTACTTCATCGTATTGTTGATTTGATGTACGTCCGTCATCAAAAGCGGTGGATAGATCCTTCTTACGTGTGCTTCACCTTGAGCATTGCGACTCGGACTCTGGAACGCCTCCCGTGTTCTTCGCTTGATCAGCGCGCGGAAATATCACACACGGTACTCTCAGAGAACCCGGATCTGTTTCTTCGCTCAATACTTGAAGTTTGTCCTGCAGCTAAGGACGAAGTCCTCAACCCAGAAGATGTCTCATTCTTCCTTTTGGAGAGTCGAAAGCCCAATCAGAAGCCAGTAAACTTCATACCGGCTCTCAATGAAGATTTTGAGTGGTACTTCAAGAAGGACTCTCTCTGGCAGGCGGAAGATATTGAAGCTGTGCCTGACCAAGATCCCGAGCGTGTTTGTATATTGCATGGACCTGTGTCTGCACAATATTCAGTTGACCGGGATGAATCTGCCCAGGAGATACTGGATGGCATCTTGGATGGACTTATTGAGCGCTGCCAACGCGACTCTTGCCTGGAAGACTCAACTTCCAGCTCCGCTAGTGGACTGGCCACTCCTGACAGTTGGTCGTCGATTTCCGGATTAAGAGAGATAGCTGTTGATGACATGTCGATTCCAACGTCTATTTCGACCTCTGAAGCTCTCGACGACCGGTCTGTGCATGTCTCGGCCGCCGGGTTAAGCTTGTCTCGGAGTTTACCTCCATGGATACGCGCAATTTTTGGGAATCTCGTGCTGCTACAGAACAGACGACGACAGCGCAACCCATTTCAGCATTTCATCGCAGCGAACCCCGACGCAATCTTCCATTATGACCCAGACCGAGGAGAGATATCGGTCTGTGTCCAGGATGCATGCCGAGTGACCTCCTCCATGAAGCTTTCGAGCCCGAATGGCGTGAACATTGTCTTGGAACTTTACCCCCCTCAGGTACTCGAACCACTGAGGCTATTTTATCGATTTGATCCTAGCAGCATCCCTTTCAGTCTTAGTGAAATCATGAACGAAAGGAGTACACGAGTCAAATCATTCTACAGCCGCCTATGGTTCGGGGAAGATGTGTCTACAAGTGGTAGTATCCATGATACATTCTACGGGAAGGAGATGACGCTCACCGAACAAGTGCTCCAGGACATGATCGCGGCTGTTGGCCAGGCCTTCCCAGATCAAAGACTTATCTTCCTCGATTCAGATGTCCTGCCCATCAGCATCGGAATTGTCATAGCTTGGGATGTTTTGACAAAGCCTTTGGTGCTCCAGGACGTTGGCGATGACCTGCTCCGGCTGGTTCACCGGTCGAACGCGTTCGAATACTGTCCTAATGCGGCAATGCTAAGTATTGGCGATGTTGTCCGTTCACAGTCACACGTCCGAGCTATCTATGCTGAAGATGCTGGTATGGTTGTTGTTGTGGAAGCCCAAATTGTGCGCTCGGGCAAACCGGTTCTCACGGTGACATCGACGTTCCTATTTCGAGGGACCTTCGAAGGGGAGAGGGAACTCTTCAGACGCATTAGAGAGCCGGAACGCAAGCTTCATCTTGGATCTGAGCTCGATGAGACTGTTCTTCGACGGCGGGAATGGTTCTACGTTGATGATGAGACGATCTCACTGATTGGGAAGACTCTTCTTTTCACGCTGGAAACCCATACTATACACAAAGAGGGCGGCTTGAAGGGACTGCGAGCTACGGGAACTGTCAGAGCGCAGCTCGGAGGGTACTTGTGGAAGGAGGTAGGGACGGTGAATTACAGCTGCGATGACTGTGTCGGCAACCCGGTGCTTGAGTTCCTGGACCGCAAAGGTAGTCTGGCTTCTCCGGAGGTTGAACTTAAGAATTCGGGATGGTCAGGTTTGTCGTCTATTGAAGTTCAGATGCCACCGAGCAACCAGCCGTACGCCAACGTGTCGAAGGATTTCAACCCAATCCACGTGTCAACTATATTTGCTTCCGTGGCCGACCTCCCCGGCACTCTGTCGCACGGTATGTGTACTTCCGCAGTCACAGCAGCAGCCTTCGAGCACCTTGCGCTCCACGGCGATAGACGCCGGCTTCAATCATTCACGGCAAGCTTTACTGGCATGGTCATGCCGCTGGAAAGGCTGGTCGTCCAAATCCAACATACCGCGATGGTTGAGGGACGTATGCGCTTCACGATCGATGTCACTCGCAAGGACAGTGGAGAAAAGGTTCTTGAAGGTGGCGCTGTTGTGGATCAGCCGGCCACGGCGTACCTGTTCACGGGTCAGGGTAGCCAGAGCAAGGGCATGGGGATGGACCTCTACGAGTCAAGTCCAGTGGCGAAAGCCTTGTGGGACGAGATCGATGTGCAGCTCTACGACTCGTACGGTAAGTCTTATCCATGCATTAATCGGATGGAGGTTGTTAACAATGACAGGCTGGTCCGTGCTGGACATTGTGCGCAACAATCCCAAGTCAATCACTGTTCATTTCGGTGGCAAACGAGGCCGGAAGATCAGACAGAATTACTTGACTATTACTACCGAGACGGTCCTTCCGGATAATACACGCATCGAAACGCCCGCCCTTCCGGGTCTCACCTCTCGATCCACATCTTATACATTCACCGACCCGAAAGGATTACTGTACTCTACTCAGTTTGCCCAGCCGGCAATTCTGCTATTTGAGGTAGCCGTGATTGCTGACCTGCGCAGCAAGGGTTATGTCTCGCCCGATGCATTGTATGCCGGTCATTCTCTGGGCGAATACGGCGCATTGTCGGCTCTGTCGCAGTCGATTCCGATGGGTGCACTGGCTGAGTTGTCATTCTACCGGGGTCTGATGATGCAGGCATCTGTAGCGCAGGGGGAACGGGGAGCGGCGTACGGGATGACGGCAGTGAATCCCAAGCGGGTAGGAAAGTGTAAGTATCGTGTGATTTGCGGACGATAGAATGTTTGCTGACTAGTGGTAGTCTTCAATGATATTGCTCTGGGACGGCTGGTTGAGGCGATTGCTGTGGTGAGCCACGAGCTACTGGAGATCGTCAATCACAACGTCAAGGGGGAGCAATACGTGTGCTCAGGCACGGTAGGTCTTCACGTCTACTACTTTCGGAATTTGCTCTTGATTTGGGATCATTATTGACTTGACTAGGACACAAACATGTGGGTGCTTGGGAAGGTCCTTGATGGACTGTCACAGTCGCCCAACGGACTTGATCAGATCCAGGAGATGATGAACAATCCGACGGGAACGAGGGCCGTCGATGCAACGATCAAAGATCTCCTGGCTGCGGCACACGGTCTGCGCAAGCCAATCCAGCTGCAACGGGGAACAGCCAGTATTCCCCTGCAGGGTATCGATGTTCCCTTCCACTCAAGCCATCTGAAATCGACGGTCGATCGGTTCCGACAGTGTCTGCTCAAGCCCGGTTTCCTGGAGGGCAACGTGAACATGGCAGAGTTAGAGGGGCGGTACATCCCCAATGTCATGGCGAAGCCGTTCTCGGTGAACGAGGATTATGTTCGGGAGGCATACGCGTTAACGCAGAGTCCGATCTTGGGGGAGATCCTGGGGGTTACGGCATAGATTCGAAGCCCGGAATAGATTGAATTTGCGCATATAGGTTGCATTTTGTTGAAATATAGCGAAATGAGTTCACATGAATTGACAAACAGATAATCTGAAGTTACCGCACATTGTTTGACTGTGCTAAACGAAATTGACCACAGTACTTGACATCGACAGAACTACAGCCTCTTCTTCCCTTAGCGATTAACCCATTTCCCAATTCCTATTTCTCATCAAAACCCCAATACAACCCCCGCCCTTTTCACCGTTAACCACCCCAACTCCTTAAAAACAAGAAAACCCCCACGTCCCGCGACAATACTGCCCCTGCACCTCGCCGACCATCCCCTCTACATCCAACCCCCACACCGTCATCGTCCGCTGCCGAATCTCCTCAAATACCCGGCCCATCATCCCCGTCTCCGCCGTCACCTCCCCGCCGGTCCCCTCCTGCCCCTCGAACAGCTCCCACTCATACGCCTGACACACCTCCCGACTACTCCGCATCACCCACTGCGACCGCTTATACCGCACGTCCGAGTACGCCTTGAACGCCAGCGCCAGCGCCTGCGGGGTCGTCAGTTTTCCGGTCAGGATATCGGCCTCCGCGCACGTGAGGGCGGTGACGAGGGCCAGGGCGTCTTCCACCCCCACCCCGGCTCCGGCCCCGTGGTGCGGGGATGCGGCGTGTGCGGCGTCGCCGACAAGGCAGACGCGGGAGATCGCGTAGGTGGGTGGTGGGTGGGTGTAGAGGTCGAAGATCGGCCATTGGGTTAGTGTTGGTGGTAAAAGGGTGAGGAGGGTGCGGAGGAAGGGGGTCCAGTCTTTGAAGGTGTTCAGGAGGTGGGTTTTGGGCGTTGTGGGGGTGGACCTTGTGGAAGTTGAGCGGAATGGGGATGGGGATGGGTCTGATGATGGCTTTGTGGTGGTGCTGGTGCTGGTGGTTGAGACTGGTCTGGTGCCGTCCGGGGTGGTGGTGCGGCTGGTTTCGGGGGTGTTGATTGTTGTTGTGCTGGGGGTTGTGTTGCAGGTATCACTCTTGGATTCTGGGGGATTGAGGTTGGAGGTGGGGGTGTTGTTTGGTGTGCTGAGGCTGGGGCTGGGGCTTTTGCTTCTGGTAGTGGCAGTGGCAGTGGCAGTGGTGGTAGCTGCGCCGGTGAAGCTCGACACGTCCCAGTCATTGGGGTCTGGGACAAACGCGACCACATTCAAAAGCTTCTGGTTGGCGACGGGGAAGTGCAGGACGTGGGCGTGAGGCCCGCAGTGCATGTGCTGGAGGAGGGCGCGGTGGCGGCCCAGATGCGCGATGGCCTGCTCCATCGGGATAAGGCCGCGATAGGCGAGCTGGTGCGCATAGCGGGGCCGGTGGTCGGCGTTGGGAAACATGAGGTCGCGCACGCGCGATTTGATGCCGTCGCAGCCGATTACTGTCGTTGTTGTTAGTCTTGGTGACTATTGGGTGGGTGGAACTCACCTCCATCAACCTCCCTCACACTCCCATCCCCAAACACCAGCTGAATCCTCCCAGACTCTAAATCCTCGTAGCTCTCCAGCCGTTTACCAAACTGCACCACCCCCTCAGGCATCAGCTTCATTATCTCCTCCAGGAACTGCGCCCGGTGGCACCCTTCGAACCCCCGTGGCCCCGCATACAGCTTGTAGACTTTCCCCTCGATGCCCACGGGCTGATCATTGCCATCGTCCACGTACGTGTGGTAGCCGTCCACGAACCGCATGTTGTAGTCCGGGTCGTCGGGCTCGCCGTTATCGGTGGCCACGACGCGCAGACACTCGTCTAGCCGCGGGTCCAGCTGCATCATACAGTGGCGCGCGGCCCGCGTGAAGCCGATCCCCGCGCCCAGCTCGCGATGGCACGCCGCCTGCTCGTAGACCTGGATGCTGAGGTGCGGGGAGTCGCGGTTCAGGAGACCCAAAGCGAGCAGCGTGCCGATGAGGCCGCTGCCGATGATGGCGATTTCGATGGTCATTTTGGCTCAAGGGTTGTGTACGGGTAATGGATGGGTCTAATGTTGGTGGTTGTGGGAGCGCGGATATACAATTTCAAGCTACAATATGATATGTTACCACAGGTACTAAAGGGAGAGTACCGTACTTGGGTGTAGCCTTACAGTACACCAGGCAGAGGACATACTTGCGACGTTGACTCACCCTCACTCAGACATTCACTTACTCAGAGTACACACCGCACCGCAATAAAACCTAACCAACTACCTACCTTCCCAGCTTTGCTTTGCTTCGCTTCGCATCAGGCTGCAGAGCGCCCAAGGTAGGGCTAGTCATGCTCTGTCACTTAGTCCCGACGAATGTCAACAAACGAACGAGCAGTGGCGAGTCGCCCGTTCTATCCTTTGCCCCCCAAACAACAAACGGACGTTTTGCTTCTCCTTCCTGTGAAAAACGGCTGTACTAAAACGGCTGTACTACATGACAGCGCAAACGCAATTTCTTTCTGCCAGTCAAGGTCGAAAACCATGCGGACAAACCAGCAGGGCCTCACAATCCGGCTTGAACGGATCCGCATGTCGTGGTGGTTTTCCGCGCGCGTTACCTCCTCACCTCCCCTACCCTCAAACCAATTCTTTAGGGTGGTGGAGCTTGAGCTACGATGGTGCGTGGTACAGTATACAGCGGGTAGAGGTAGGGAAGGGGGGGGGGGGGGGGGGATAACTACTGAAGGGGCAAAATATCCCTCCTTTTCCTTACCCTTCGCCAAGCCCCCGGGGCCCCCCGC
>WOUI01000475.1:0-23351 GCA_012184565.1 Aspergillus floridensis | reverse complement strand
CCCCCCCCATTCCCTCTAACAAAAAAACCCCCTCTTCCCCCCCACCCGTTCTAAACCCTAACCCCCCAATTCCCCCCCCCCCCCCCCCCCCAAAAACAGGTCCCGCATCATCCCCCTCGGCGGCCGCAACGACCCCATCAACCAAAAGGGCATCGACCACTACAGCGCCTTCATCGACCGCCTGCACGCCGCCGGCATCGTCCCGCTGGTGACCCTGTACCACTGGGACCTGCCGGACGAGCTGCACAAGCGGTACGGCGGGCTGCTGAACAAGGAGGAATTCGTGGCGGACTTCACGCACTACGCGCGGGTGCTGTTCGCGGCGTTCGGCAGCCGCGTCAAGCACTGGATCACCTTCAACGAGCCGTGGTGCAGTGCGGTGCTCGGGTACAACGTCGGGCAGTTTGCGCCGGGCCACACGAGTGACCGCTCCAAGAGCAGTGTCGGGGATGGGTCGCGGGAGCCGTGGATCGTCGGGCACAACCTGTTGGTGGCGCATGGGGCGGCGGTGAAGGTATATCGGGAGGAGTTCAAGGAGAGGGATGGTGGGGAGATCGGGATCACGCTGAATGGTTTGTTCCAGTCCTTCCTCTGCTGTTTGTGAGGGGTGAGGTGAAGTGAAGTGAGGCTGATGCAGTGAACTTTGCGACAGGCGACTGGGCCGAACCCTGGGACCCGGCCAACCCGGCCGACGTCGAGGCGTGCACCCGCAAGATCGAATTCGCCATCTCCTGGTTCGCCGACCCCATCTACCACGGCAAGTACCCGGACAGCATGGTGCAGCAGCTGGGCGACCGGCTCCCCGCCTGGTCCGCCGAGGACCGCGCCCTCGTGCTCGGTAGCAACGACTTCTACGGCATGAACCACTACTGCGCCAACTACATCAAGGCCAAGACCGGCGAGCCCGATCCCACCGACACCGCCGGCAACCTGGAGATCCTGCTGCAGAACAAGGCGGGCGAGTGGATCGGCCCCGAGACCCAGTCGGCGTGGCTGCGTCCGTGTGCCATCGGGTTCCGGAAGCTGCTGAAGTGGCTGAGTGACCGGTACGGGCAGCCGAAGATCTATGTGACGGAGAATGGCACGAGCCTGAAGGGGGAGAACGATCTGCCCGTCGAGCAGTTGCTGCAGGATGAGTTTCGGGTGCAGTATTTCCGGGATTATATCGCCGCCATGGCGGATGCGTATACGCTCGATGGGGTGAATGTGCGCGCGTACATGGCGTGGAGTTTGATGGAGTAAGTTTCATCTGTCTGGAATGGTAGACTTGGTTTGGGCTTGCTAACTTTGGATGCGCAGTAACTTCGAGTGGGCCGAGGGGTACGAGACTCGATTCGGCGTGACTTATGTGGATTATGAGAACGGGCAGAAGCGCCTCCCGAAGGAGAGTGCCAAGCAGATTGGGAAGATCTTCGAGCAGTATATTAAGAAGGAGTAGCTGTTCCCCGTTTAGCAGGGTAAGATATACGTACTTGTGGTTAGCATATACAGTGCAGCTTTCTGATGGTTGAGAAGTGCTCTCATGTAACTCGATCAGAGAACGAGGATAAATTGCATCGATTATGAACTTGCTTGAGATCAGAAAATTGCCTGGAGGAGTCCTGCAGCCCAGTCAAGAAACCTATCACTTACACCAGATTATTTCCGCGATATCATTAATCTGAAAGTAACCCAAATCTTGAGCATACTTCCAGGGGATCAAATCACACCTCCTCGGGTACACCACCTAAACCTAAGTAACCCACCCCTCCCTCTCAACATCATACCCAATAATCCCGAAATCAATCTTCATCATCTTCAGCATGACCCCCATCGTAAGCTCCTGCCCTCGTCAGCACCAGCATAACCCCAGCCCAGCCAACCAAATCCCCCAAATTCAACAGCATGAAAGAAAAGCCGGATGAAAGAAAAGCGCAAACTTACCTGCTCTTCATCGTCATCGTCATCGTAATCCTGCCCCTCCTTCCCAGCCCTATTCTCTTCACCCCCAGTCGCGTCCTCATAATCCCCTTCCCAGCTCTGCCCTCGCCCCTGCGACCCAGCAGAAAAAGTAGAAGGATCCTCACAATCCCATCCCCAAGATCCCGACCCCGCCCCGGACCCATTCCCAGACTTCAAGGCCTGCAACCCCCCCATCCGATTTACCCGCTCCCTAGCCCCCAGAAACACCTCCTCTGCGGCGCGCTGGCTGACCCCCTTCCACTTCTGGATCAACCGCTTCAGCTCGACGGTTTTGTTTTGGGTTTCGATGCGGCGGGCCTGTTGGAGTGTGTCGTACTCGGCGGTCAGGGCGTGGAGGTGGGCGAGGAGGGTGGCTTTTTGGCTTGTTAGTGAGGAGAGCTCGGTTGTTGTGGGGGAGGAGGGGACGGGGGGGGAGGTGGGTTTCTGGGGTGTTCTGGGGGCGCGGGGGTTGGTAAGGGTGCGTGGGCGTGAGAGTGGTCGAGTTGACGATTTAGTGGGCGTAGGATTTGTGCTGTTGCTTGGGCTGGTCCTGAATTGTTGCTGTAGCTGGGAAAGTTTGATGGGTCAGTTCCTGATCACGGCGGGTTCGCGAGAGCAGGCAGGGTACGTGCCTGGTTTTGGAGGTATGGAGTTGAAGTCGAGGTTGGGGTTGGGGTTGTGGTAGCTGTAGCTGTAGCTGCGACAGTTCCCGGGATCAGAGTTATTAGTACTATTCTGTGGGTTTTTGAATGGCTTGATGCTGTAGCCGGGGTGTTCTGTACACACCTGCAGCTGTACCTGCAGCTGTACTTGCATCTACAGCCAAGCGACACCGTTAGCTCGCATGCATTGAACCACAAATACACCAGGGGGGTAAACATGCTCTTCGCCGAGGTTACAGTGTTCAGTCCCGGACTACCGGTTACCGCCCCATGTAGACTTTCTGTAGCAGGGGCAGGTCTGCGAAGAGGGGACTTAAATGGCTTGGTCAAGGTGGAAGACGGTGAGGGGTTGAGACGACGACGTTTGTTGGTGCTGCTCATCTTCGTCTGTGTATTAGACTGTAATTGAGTGTAGTCCGCTGTAGGCTCTAGGCTCAGGTCATCAGAGAGGCGTAGGAGAAGAATTGGAATGTCTGAGCATCATCAAGCTCAATCATACAGTTCAGTTGGAGATCAAGGATGAGTGAGAGGAGCAGACCGAGCGATAAAGCTGCTGTGCTTATCGATAAGCCAGAGAGGGTCACATGCTTCAACCGGTCGAAGATCTAGAAGACAAACTCACAACACAACTAAAATTTCTTCATCACCAATCAACTATTCTAATGTCCTACTCCCCCCGCCGCCCATTGCGCGAACTCTGGATCGCCAGGTCGAGGGAAGAACCCCCGATCCCCGAAGCCATTGCCATTGCCAACCCCGTTGCCATTGCCATTGCCATTGCCGCCACCAGCCACAGCCAAATTCCCACCATCTTGCCTCTGGCGATTCCGCTGCTGTCGCATATACACCAGTATCAACAAGGTCGCCGCCAACCCAACAATGATCAGCCCCTCCAGCACGCTCTCATCGATATCCAAGTCCAGATCATCATAGTAGCCGTCCTCGTGGTTATGGCGCTCATCCAACCCGCGCCCCGCCGACATCAGATCGTCCTCCTCGTCCTCACCCCGTTTGTACAGCTGAGCACGGTAATTGGCTTCCTCTTCTTCGTCATTTTCAATGAACGCGGCGATCCACTCCTTGAAGGTGCGGTGGGGCTTGGCTGCTGCATTTGGGGTTCGTGTCAACTACATCGAGCGGATTTTCCTATCGGGTCAAGTGGTGAGATCAAAACGTACCCTCTTCTTCTTGGATGGGATTAATATCCCCATTCGTAAGCCAATTCCAATACCCCCGCATCCGCAACTTCAACAAACTCAGCTTCACCGGCAAATAAGCCTCCGGGCTGGTCTCCAACGCCAGATCGTAGTACCGCTTCGCCATGTGGAAGTCCTGGTCGACAGCCACACCGTTCTCGTGCATCCACCCCAAATTCCAGTACGCTTGAGCGCTGTAGTGTGCTTCCGCGGCGGTGTGGTAGCAGGTCGAGGCCTTCTCGGCGTCCGCCGCGATGCCCGTACCACTAAGATAGTAGTCGCCCATCTTGATCAGGGAGTCAATGTTCGCTTGCTTGGCCGACCGCGTCCAGTAGATTAGAGCCAGCGCGGCGTTGCGGAGTAGGGCCGGTCGACTCTTCTTGGCTGCTCCTGGGAGGATCGAATCCAGCGAGACCAGCGAGCGCTGCTCATCCAGGAGGAACGCCACATTCGACTGCGCGTGCTCGTAGCCCTGCTCCGCCGCCATCATCGCGGGGATGAGCGCCCGCTCCTTGTCCCCGTTCTCATACGCCGTGTTGGCCTCCTCGAACGAAGAATGGATGGCCTCCGCTCGCTCCGCCACCATCTTGTAATACGAGGCCGCCATCGCGCAGTGCCGCTTGCGGCCGACCCCATTGTTGGACAGTTCGGCGAGATAATAGAACGCCTCCATCGAACCCCATCGGGCCGCCAATTCAAAGTACTTAGTGGCGGTCGGCACGTCCCCTTGGTCCAAGAAAAGGGCGCCCAGTCTCGTCTCGGCCGCCGGAAAGTCCTGGTCCGCCGCCGACCGGAAGTACGAGGCCGCCCGGAAAGCGTCCGGCGTCACGCCATACCCATGCAGGTACATCAAGCCAAGTTCATGCTGGCATAGCGCGTCGCCGTTGGCCAGTCCCCGCCAGAACCAGCTGGACGCCGTCGCGAAATTCTGCTCCACGCCTTCCCCGCGCAGATACATCAGTCCAACATGACCCGCCGCCTTCGCCGCCAACTTCTCGATTCCCTGGGGGTGATTTGGGTTCACGGAGCCATCTTGATTCCAATACCGCCGAGTGACCTGCTTGAAATACCGCATCGCCCGTCGGAAATTGCGTGGCAAGCCCCGCCCGCCCTCATAGTACATCTTGCCCAGACTGAACGTGGCCTTCAGCTCGCCCTTGCGCGACATCAGATCGAGATACTCAAGGACATCCTCCAAATTCGCGTCGGCTCCCGAGTGCGCCGAATCCCGCAGCCCCGCCGTCGAGACACTGGCGCCCTCTCCGTAGACGCCCCCTTCCTCGTCTGCCCACCGGTAAGACTCACGGATCATACTCTGGCCGCCCGGTGGGCCGGACCGGAGATACGCGATCGCCTTGTCGGCCACCTGCTTGTAGTAATAGGTCGCCTGGTCGCAGTCGCGCGGGGCCCCGACGCCCTGATGGTGGCGATACGCCAGCGTCATCTCCGAGCGGGTGTTGCCGGCCTCCGCTGCAAAGGTATGGTACAGGAGCGACTTGGCCTGGTCGCGCTCGACGGCGCCGCCCACGCCCGTGCCGTACATAAACCCCAGCATATACTGGGCGGTGCTGTTGCCCGTGGCAGACGCCAGTGCCTGGTACCAGTGGAAGGCCCGTTGGAAATCGCGCGAGTGCGTGAAGTTGCCGTAGAAGTTCATCTCCGCGAGCAGGAACATTGCGTCCGGGTTGTGCGCCTCCTCCGCGGCGATCGTGAGCTCGTGCACGGCTCTAGCGACATCCGGGTGAATCTTTTGCTTGGGAGCGTGGTAACCGTCCGACGATGAGCTCGGTGCGTTCATGAAGAGGATCCGGAAAGCTTCCTGGGCATAGTACCAGGCGTACCCCACCAGACCGGAGGGTTTCGTGTCAGGAGCGACGATGGAGAGTTTGGAGTCTCGGAGGATTCGAAGAGCGTGTTCGACGCGTTCTGCTTTCACCAAAGCAGTGTGGTTAGACACGGGTGATGGTTGCAGTAGGCTCTGATGATGAGAATAGGATAGCAGATCAATCTCACCTTGGCCGAGTGGGAGTTGAGCGTCCTCAGACCGGCTTGAGGACTGGACGAATGGCGTCTGGGATTCATGTACAGCATCTATCGTGGAGGATAAATCATCGGTTTGATCATAACATTCAACTAGGAAGGCTTGCAGCAGCAGCACTAGATATAGAATTCAACAGGAGTCAGTCAGTGGCTATGGCTATCGCGTCATTGTCAAGCTCGGGACCAGCTCCGCCGCGGTGTTAGAGAGCAGCAGAAGTACTCACGTAGCGCCAGTGGCAGAATGTGCCACAACCAGCGGTTCTTCATGTTGTCAGGGAGGTTCTAGTAGAGGTGAGCAATGAGAGGCGCATGGCGACTCTGAGCTCACTTCCTGGTGGGTAACCGGCAACCAGTGATGATAATGATGATAATGATGATGATGATAGATGGGTTCTCCTCACGCTATCTCCGGCGCGCGGCAAGGCGGAAAGGAAAGCGGCCACCTGGCGTTTCCCCGACAGCACTGGCGGTCCGAAGTATTGTACTATTACTACCACTATATACAGTATTATCACCACATCTCCAACATGTTCACTGATCTCATCTACCTGTACTACATTCTACTCCAGTTTATCTTCGGCTCAATGGGATTTTTTCACATTTTTTGGGTCTTTTTGATTGGGTCATAAGCTCTTCCAAATCAATGGCCACCGTCCGCATTCGTATGTCCGTGTACAGGGCAGAGCCGGGCCATTGATCGCAGTAAGAGCAGTAAATACACGCAGCAATTGAAAGCAACGAAAGAAACATCCTCCATGCAATTTCACGCGAAAGAGACATTTCTCTGTAAACCCACTCATTCCTCATGATCAAGTCATGATCCATGAGCATAGTCTGGTCTAAGCGCTTGGTATTTCAGATGCACACAAAAAAAGGAAACAAAAAGAGGAAGCATGAAACCAGACCCACAAAACCCATTCGCAATTTTAGCAGGCTGGCTTGGTTGTAGGAAAACTAGTATTGAATAAGGGTAATAAACCTGCAGGCTGGTGTAGAAGAAGAAAAAAAAGAACATACATTCAGAATGGGAATGGGAAAGAGAAGCAGGCTGCAAACGCCCAGATTTCGGCATGATATAACCAACCAATTCCGCAACATACAATGCAAGATGTTTTTTTTTTCTCGTTTCTTTTCTCCCTTTCCAACTCGTTAGGATGAGGTGATAATACAATGATACAGCGAAAGTCGTAAGGAGACACGTCACGAAAGCTCGAACTTTACTGGCGTGGAGACCTACATTGAAGATTAGTACCTTGTTGTACCCTGTCTGAGGAGGGAGACACTTACGTAGGGCTGAAAGCCGGCGACGTCGGGCTGTAGCCTGGGGAAGTAGGTCCACCAGGAGACGTCGGCGAGCCGGCAAAGTTGGGAGACGTTGGAGAGTATGTCTGAGGACTCGTAGGAGACCATCCAGGCGATGTAGGGGTGTACTTGGGAGAAGTGGGAGAGGTAGGTGACAGGTGTCGGGCACCACCGACGGCAGGACTGGTCGGGCTGTAGCTTGGAGAGGTAGGGCTGAACGCCGGCGACGCTGGACTGAAGCTGGGAGACGTAGGGCTGTAGTTCGGGGACGTCGGTGAGAACCCAGGCGAGGTCGGCGAATAAGAAGGCGACGTAGGAGAGGCTTGCCCGTACGCCGGCGACGTAGGAGAGTAGGCCGGCGAAGTTGGGGCGAATGAAGGACTAGCCGGGGAGAATCCAGGAGATGTCATGAAGCGGGGGCTGGTCATAGCCATACCTGGAGAGGTAGGCGAGTAGCTCGACGTAGGAGAGTATCCAGGTGAAGTCGGGTTCGCGCTGAACGGACTGCTGGGGGAGTAGCCAGCTGGACTCGTGGCCGCCGGGCTGAAGCCACCTCCAAAGCCGCCACTGGGCTGGTATTCAGTGAAACCGCCCGGGGTTTCGGCACCTGCCTGTCGAATTGGGGAGAAGTTCGATTCCGGATCGGGCGAGCCAATATAGGCACTGGCCTGCATGGGCGAACCAGTATCATACTGCGTAGCAGCGCCATCAGAGAAGATCGCATCCTTGGCACCAACGGCTCCCATCACGCCGTGGCGGGCATTGTCTGACACCACGGTGTTGAGAAGGTTCTGGTCAAGGTAGATGTCGAACTCTCCAGTACCAGCAGGTGCCATCTGTCCCAAGATCAAGTTCTCCGACACACCACGGCAGTCATCGAGCTCACCGAAAGCGGCAGCCTCCAGCAAAATTTCCACAGTCTCTTCGAACGAACAACGCATCAGAGCACCATTGTCAGCGCGGTTAATACCGTGACGGGTGACAGGAGTCAGATAACCACGGACAGTCATAACATCAACCAGCAGCGCCAAGTGACGGTGGTTGACATAAGAACCGTCGAACGCCAGCACCTGGGTCAACTCACGAAGCACAGCAGTACGAGCGGCCTCGATACCAAACACTTCGAAGACCTCAATGAACTGGTTGGAATACGTGCGAGAGGCGTCGACACCAGGGATTGCCAGAACCTCACCAAGTGACGAACCGCTGGTTTCGAGAACCCATTCCTTGCAGAGCGGGTCGGACTTGCTAGCAAAGAGCGAACCGTCTTCCAGGACGCGAACCTTGCTCTTCTCATTAATGAACGCTCGCTCCACTCCAGGAACACCACGGAGGGTCAGGGTATCCAGAAGATGCTGCTCAAGTTTCTTGAGCGTGACATCGTATTCGATGTCGTCATCTTCCTCGTCTTCCTTGTAATCCTGGATCTGGCGGATACGGATAACCTGCTCGTCTGCGTTGTTATCACTAAACAGAACAGCGATATCCTTGGGATAAGCGGCCTTGATCTTGGAGGCAACGTCCTGAACAGTAAGCCCCTTATCGAGAAGCTTAGGGCGACTGAGAATGATACGAAGCAACCACTTGGACTGACGGGACATGTCATCCGTGACATCCTCGGGAATGATGAAGTAAGACTCCACCATATCCCGATCGTTTTCGATGACAGTGGTTTGAATGTCTGGATCATAGTAGATCTCGGTAGCCTCGGTGACGGATCGCAAGCTGGTATGCTCGACAGCACTACGAAGCTGCTTCGCACTCTCCTTGTTGAACGTGTTTCCGGCTTCCTGGTAGACCGTCATGGAAGGCGTCTTAATATTGGTAGCAACGTTCAAAATTTCCTTGAGACGCGGGACACCGAGGGTGACGTTCTTGGACGAAACACCAGCAAAATGGAAAGTGTTCAAAGTCATCTGCGTAGCAGGCTCACCAATAGACTGAGCCGCAAGCACACCAACCATCTCGCCAGGATTAGCACCAGCCTTAGCGAATCTCATCTCGATAGCTCCAATGACATGCTGGAACGCAAGTTTGTTCAGGGAGTACTCAGTGACCAGTCGTCTGAATGCAAGACGGCTGCGAAGTTGAGCCTTGAAGAGCATCGTCGCACTCTCTTGAGCCTCGCGCGAGATAACATCGTCACCACGCACAACCAGCAGGCGATCCAGAAGAGCGCGAACCTGGGGAATGACTTCCGCGGGGTGCAGGTCACTGATGGCCCCATCACGGATCTTGAAGGTGGATCTAGCGGTCTCGAGAATACGTAGCACGTTAATCGGAAGTTGCATCATCTCATCGTCTTCCTTGGCCACGGTGCGCAAGAATGCACGATCCTTGAGAAGCTGTTCCCATTCTTCATCCAGATGTCTCTGGACTTCAACATCACCCGCAATCTCATTGGCTTGTTCCAAAACCTCCGGTCCCAGGCTCCGCTCAGGATCCATGAGATCCACGCGGAAACGATCGCGGAACTTGTCGTCCGAGCACCTGATAACATCGACACGTTGGTTCTCAATGTGGGCACCATCCAAACCATCCTCTCCATAGATGAACTGGATGATGTCACCCAGGGAGTTACGGACAGTACCATCGTACTTGACCATAACCTCTTCAAGCGCCTTGACCAGCTTACGTTGGATGTAACCGGTTTCAGCAGTCTTGACGGCAGTATCGATCAAACCCTCACGACCAGCCATAGCGTGGAAGAAGAACTCGGTCGGGGTCAACCCACGCAAGTAGGAATTCTCGACGAAACCACGAGACTCGGGAGAATAGTCATCCTTCGTGAAATGTGGCAAAGTCCGATACTTGAAACCAAAAGGAATACGCTTGCCCTCGACAGACTGTTGTCCCACAACAGCAGTCATCTGAGAAATGTTAATGGTTGAACCCTTGGATCCGGAACGAGCCATCTGAATGGCGTTATTCAAATCCTTCAAACTCTTCTCCGTCTCGCTACCAGCTTCATCACGAGCATTGTTCAGAGCACGCGAGACCTTGCTCTCAAAAGTCTCACGGACGTTCATACCAGGTAGAGGCTCGAGCGTGTTGTCGGTGGCGCTGGCAGTGATTTCCTCAACCTCCTTCTTGCGGTTCTTCACACAGTTCTCGATGCGCTGGATTGTTAACTCGTCAGGAATGGTGTCACCAATACCGATACTGAAACCGTTGTGTAGCAACCAGTAGTTGACAATTCTTTGAGCACCGTTAAAGAAACCCACAGCAGCCCAAGGCCCGTTTTCGTTGAAAATGGTGTGGATGACACCGCCACCGCTTGCTCCGACAGTCTTCTTGGAAAACATACCATACATCAACTGTCCTCCGTGGATGAGGAGACCACCATCAGCCAAGGGAGAGAATTTCTCTGCCAATGGCGAGCTGTCCTTGTCCACACGTAGGAGGTTCAGGCCAGGAGGCAGGGCCATACTGATCATCTGCTTTCCAGTCCACCGGGGTCTGGGTTTCAAGATAGCTGGGGGAGGAATAACACCATCCCAGTCGGGCACCCACATCATCAGATTCATGACCTGATCCTTCGTCAGGAAGACATCACGTCGGCAAATCTTATAAATACCGCAAAGAGTATCCTGCACGATACCCATAAGTGGGCCGTTTCGCTGGGGGGAAACAATATTCATCGGCACCAGTGCGAGCTGGCTGAGCTCGGCGCGCGATTCCTCAGATTGAGGGACGTGTAAGTTCATTTCATCTCCATCGAAATCAGCGTTGTAGGGGGACGTCACAGACAAGTTCATGCGGAAAGTCGAATACGGCATGACACGAACGCGGTGACCCATCATAGATTCCTTGTGCAGAGATGGCTGACGGTTGAAAAGAATCACATCACCATCCATAAGATGACGTTCCACCTTCCATCCATACAACAACTGCTGACCTCCCGCTCTCCGAGCATGGCGAAGATCAATGCGTTCGCCATTGTCTCTAACGATATATCTGGCTCCAGGGTGCTCGTTCGGGCCGTTCTGTACAAGCTGCTGCAGTTTCTCGATGTTGTATGGGGTCACGACCTCCGGGTAAGTCAATGTCTTTGCAATACTCTTCGGCACACCGACCTCTTCGAGTGACAGGTTCGGATCACCGGTAATGACGGTACGGGCAGAGAAGTCGACACGCTTGCCCATCAAATTCTGTCTAAGACGACCTTCTTTACCCTTTAGACGACTGCGGATAGCCTTGACTGGACGGTTGGACTTCTGCATGGCCTTCGGCTGACCCGCAATATCGTTGTCCATGTAGGTGGCGACGTGATACTGCAAGAGAGACTCGAATTCGCGCACCACGTGCTCGGGAGCACCTTCTTGCTCACAGCGTTGAACATTCTGGTTTGCTCGAACGATTTCAGCAAGCTTGTAAGTCAAGTCATCCTCACCACGCTGGCCACTGGTGCTACCACCGACAAGCACACTAGGACGGACCGGCGGAGGGGGAACTGGAAGGACTGTGATAATCATCCACTCAGGACGAGCATAATCGTTGCTCAAGCCCATGATGCGGGTATCTTCGTGGGTGATGCTGCGAAAGACATTCAGAGCCATTAGAGGGGTAATGGTCTTCTTCTCGGGTTGTTGCATATCCATCTCGTCCATCATCTTGTTGGGCTTCCAAGTGCCGACGAGCGTGATACCCTCCTTGCGAATGGTAGGCTGCGCGTTACCACATCCACCATGCATCCGCGAAGGCTTGGAGCTCTCTTTCGAGAAAGGATCCTCATCGTCCGGAGGAGGGTCGGCTTCGCAGATCAGCACATCTTTGGAGAGGCGCCAGATGGCATCGAATCGTTTCTTGGGGTCCCTCATGCGCAGGGCTTCTAGAAACTTAGAATCGGACTGGTGTCTCAAGTTAGCAAAACCGCCGTAGTAGATTTGCCATCCCTAAAGGGATGACTAACCGTATTGGCCTTGATCTTGCCACAGTTGTGGCAGACCGTCTCAAGGAGCTTCTTGATTTTGGTCAAGAAACCTGAAAGACGCAAAAGCGAAGAGTCAGTAATCGCAGCCTTTAATATGGGTTGTAGTATTTGCCGATCAACATACCAATATGATAAACGGGAGTCGCCAGCTCGATGTGTCCGAAGTGCCCAGGGCATTCTTTTTGACCTTCCTCGCAAGTCTCGCAGTTCCATTGTCGGTCGATCGTTCCGAGGCGGGGGTCGTTCAAGCCCTTTGTGCGCGGACGTTGCCGTTGTTCATCCTGTTGGGAAGTGTTTCCCGCGTTAGCGCCACCCGCGGCCACTTCGTGCTTTGAAGGAACACCGAGAAGAACAAACCATCGTCTCCGGGTATTCAACATGAACCACGCTCATCCGTTTGATCTCCTCCGGGGAGAAAAGACCAAACTGGATTTCCTTGATGGTGCGCAAAGGCGCCTTGGAATATGGGAAGTAAACGTTCGCCATGATGACGGTTGTCGCGGTGAGGTGTTCTTTAGAAAGCGGTGCGTTGCGTCAGTCGGTCAACGGGGGTTCGAGACGTGGTAGTCGCGCAAAGACGTGAGGTGACGAAGCCGTAGAAGTAAAGAAAGCTGTGCTTGCAACCCTTCGACAGATATACGGCGATGATGAGAGGGACGTTGAGGGAGGGGTTAGGAGGAGGAGAAAGCGAGCTGGCCGGCTGAGGCCTCTGGCAGCCCTTGCCACGAGGGCGCCTGCGACCTAGATCCACCGACTTTGCGAAAGCTCGAAAAAGGGCGATGATGAGAGGGACGCGATCGTGCTTGGCGATATCTCAGTGCCGTATAAGTGATATCGCGATGCAAAACGCGATGGTCGTGGGGGTGGATGTGATGGAGGGAGGGCGTGTCGAGGTGATGGAAGGGAGATGGATGGACGTCAGGTTAGTCGGCAATGGGGCAACGAGTTTTCTGAGCCGCACCTCGTCGCGCTAACTCACCCGGCTTTATAACTCATTCACACTAAACCCAGGAAGTGAGGTGGTAGCCAACCAACTTACTTGCTGTGAAAGAAAAGTGGAGTCATCCGCCCTCACTTCAAAGGACCCTTTCTCACCGCCCGCCACCCGCTTTCTATCTTTCTGCTGTTTTGCTGCCTCTTCCACTTGAACGGACGAATATAAAAGATCTCGGTCGCTCCCCTCTCTCTTCCCCTCTCCTCCCCGCTTGTTTGGTGAATAACGATTAGCAACTTGCTACTGGCAATCCTGCATGGTCCCTTTCGCAATCTTCTCCCGGCCTTTCTCTGCAGGCTGGGATCGCTTCTCATATTTCCCTTGCATGACGCTCTAGATACCATCATTGGTCTCTGAGCCGCGCCTCGGTCGTTCAACACTACGTACGCTATGAATTTGTCTCTCATTGATCCCTTTGTCCTCGCCCAGGACTATCCAGACACCTTATCGGAAAAGCTTAGTATGTTTCGCCCTGGATACTACTTCCCGATTCCAGCGCTGACTTTTACAGGAAGCGGCCATGCTACGTGTCTGCGATTTAACCGCAAGGGAGATTATTTGGCGTCCGGTCGGGTTGGTCTTCATCACAAACATACCGCAAGTCGCGTGTTTCTTTCGAACCATTATAGTAATCTTCGGCCTTAGGTGGACGGTACGGTGGTGATTTTTGACGTGGAAACCAATGGGGTAGCACGCAAGCTACGCGGTCATACCAGACAGATCCAATCGCTAAGGTACGAAACTTTTCTCGTCTGCGCGGTTTGGACAAAATGAACTAATCTGACTGGGAGTGTTTAGTTGGTCGAGAGACGGTAGATATCTTTTAAGCTCCTCTCAGGATTGGAAATGTATCTTGTGGGATCTGAAAGATGGTTCCCGAGTTCGCACCGTTCGCTTCGAGGCGCCTGTATATATCGCCGAACTTCATCCTTATAACCAGTACGAGACTCCTCGGTCAATCCATATCGCGTTGTTGACTAATATCCATGTTCATGCAGTTTGCTCTTTGTCGCCTCTCTGTTCGAGGATCAGCCCGTTCTTGTCGATGTCTCCTCCTCCAAACCTGTCAAGCGCATTCTCCCTTCTGCGCCTTTCCGTCCACCTCCCGCTAAAGGCGAGGAGCTCGACGCTGCGGCTGCTGCTAAACAAGCTGCACAAGATGCGAAGCACTCGACCTGTGTGACCATCTTCACCGCCCTAGGAAACCATATAATAGCAGGCACGTCGAAGGGCTGGATCAACATCATAGAGACCCAGACGTGCACCACTATCCATTCTACTCGTCTGTGCAATGGAGTAGTGATTCTACTTCGTCTAGCAAGCAATGGCAGGGACCTGTTGGTGAACAGCTCCGATCGCGTCATACGCACGATTCTCATGCCGGACCTCTCGCAGCTCGGTATTGATTTAGAGCCCAGCAACATCAAGCTCCAGGTGGAACACAAGTTCCAGGATGTAGTCAATCGATTGAGCTGGAACCACGTCACTTTTTCCTCGACCGGTGAATTTGTGACGGCATCCACATTCATGAACCCCGATATCTACGTATGGGAACGGAGTCACGGGTCTTTGGTCAAGATCCTTGAGGGTCCCCGGGAGGAGCTGGGGGTGGTGGAGTGGCATCCTGGTCGCCCGATGGTTGTAGCTTGTGGTCTGGAATCCGGTTGCATCTATACTTGGTCAATAGTGACTCCACAGAAATGGTCAGCGCTGGCGCCTGATTTTGGTGAGGTCGAAGAGAATGTGGAATACGTCGAACGCGAAGACGAGTTCGACATTCACCCAGCAGAAGAAATCCACCAACGTCGTCTCGATCAGGAAGACGAAGTTCCCGATGTGCTCACTATTGAGCCTATCAAAACCGGCACTGACGAGGAGGAAATCACATCGTTTCGGATGCCTGTCCTGCTCGACATCTCCGATAGCGAAAGCGAAGAAGAGATCGTAGCTGTCGGCCCAGGCACAATGAGGCGACGCAGTCCGGGTGCAGGTCGAGAATGGATGAACGCGAATAGTGAGGGAGAAAAGGAAAGCACTGCAAGCGGTAAAAATGGTACTGCACGGGGTCAAAGAGGCCGGCGGCGCTGACCATCCCACCTTGCGCTCCTATTCCTTTGTGTCGCATACCATGCCTCGGATTCGTGGGTCACTTTTGTTTGTGCTTTACTATATCATAGCATGTCAGCTAGGCTTTTCTTTGGAGATCGCTGGGCGTTTGGCGAAAAAGCAAGGATCTGGCACTCGGTATACTTACGGAGTTGATTGAGGGGAGTTTCTGGGTTGAAAGAAAGAAGACTTGATAAGCTCCTCACAGAGAAATGGTTTATCGTTCCCTTGGATGCCTTTCTTCCTTCATTGTCAAGGGCATGCTTCAGAAAGTGCTCTGCATGGTTGCGGCTCCTAGCTTTGTTAAGGGGTTTCCGTAATCAAAATTAAAGCATTGCCTTCAATGCTTGGACCAGTGGGTGCCGGTAAACTATTCCGTGAATATTCTACAGACGCTCGGACCCTCAAATCGGTCACGGGCGTGACCAATAGAAGTTGGATCACACTAGCATCCATATAATGGATGCGAGACATTCAATCAGGCCTTTGGCCTTTCCTTGTCTAAGGTCCCGGGCTGCAGCGGCATCTATTGGAAGATGTCACGGAAAGACTCTCGGCAGGTATGCTGCCAGAGGATTTGATGTGTTGCACCGCCTCTGCGAGTCGGAAATGCAGCTAGGATAGATCTCCCTTGCATTGTGCATTGATCCTAGGGATGCATTCCGTTCCGTTGGCAATTGAACAGAAACCAACACGAGGCGCAACCGAAATACTGTATTGATGAGCCTCTCACGAACTCCATTGCGATGCTGAGAGACAGTCTGGTGCTGTCGAGTCAACCACCCCACTTGCGCTGTAGAGATGCATGCCCACACAAGCCGGGGGATGCAGGGAAAGGACGGGTCAAAATACATGACTCTACTACAACGCCCCGCAAAGGAGAAGAGAACAGAGATGCCGTAGGCGGTGTCATACACCGCCGTCCATGTCGAGAACCGCACGCAAAATTCAAGATCGGCGTACGTATTTGAGCCAGTCCTGCATTGGCCATCAACACAGCAATGTCAATTGGGGAGGGGCTTTCGCGCTTGATAGATATGTAAGAGGTTCCAAGCATGGATGTCTGGGTTAAAGGCTTCGGATTTCACCTCCTCGGAGATGCGTTTGATCTTGTCAACCGGCCATTGGAAGACACGGCTGAATGGTGCCAGACTGAGAGACTCAATACTCTCCGAGATTGCCAGATTGTACCACCGGGCGACCTTACTCTCGTGCTTATCAGGGATCCAAGGGTTTAGCGGTAGGCCCACGATTTGATGGTTGATTTGCGTAAAACCAGCTTCCTCGAGTTGCTTAATCGTCTCGTGAGAATTGTGTGCGATTGGTCGCATCGTATCCTGTGTTGCTTGCTTCAGGTATTGATACCAGTGCCACATTGCCAATTTCTCCAAAGGACGGTTGTTGCAACGTGGTTCAAAATCGATCTCCACCTGCTCGAACCAAGCGCCCGGTGCAAGGTGGGCAAAGATCTTCTGATAGAGGTTTGGCCAGCCCACAACGCTGCCACAGCCCATTTGCAGATGAATTAGGTCCCACGAATCCTCACCCATGGCCCAGGGACCCTCAAAATCGAATGGTGCAAAGAAATGACAGTTTTCAGGGTGATTGTCAGGCTGTATTTGCGCAAGGTCAACTCCAACCACATGGGCCTTTGGATACTTATGTGCCACATCAATGGCCCAGATACCCGTTCCGCAGCCCAGGTCTAAAAACCGTCCATTCGGAGGGTGCGGGGCATAAATCAGACCGTCCGACTTTCGCGCTTCCGTGAACAGCTTGTGGAAGATGTCGAGGCGGTCCTGCTCCTGCTCATCGCATGGTAACAAGTAGACTCCTTTCCGGAAACCATGATACATTCTGCCATTTTCTTCATAGGGGGGGTAATTCTGTGAGAGCCTAGACCACAGAGAGCCACGGAATGACCGTGCTCGGAGATTAGTCACTTAATTGTGGCAGATTTTCAATCAGATTGGAAGAAGGAATGGGGAGCGTTACTTGCTGAAAGTACTACTCATGCTCGGAGAGCCATTGCGGTTCGCAGCATCACTATCGGCGGCACTATGCTCTAGATTTTCGCGGTCTGTGATGCCGTAAATCTCCATCACATCTGAGTTTTGCCTGGAGCGAGCTATCTCAGCGGGGTCCGTTGCTGGAGAAGTATAATAGTTGCGAGTAGGCGATGCCATAGTGGTCGAATGGTGTACAGCCTGTTCGTTCCCGAATATTCAGGAAGACCGAATAGGCTGTAGAGGCCAGGAGAGGGAAGATCGTCAGAAGGAGGCTTCTCTCAGTTGGTTCAGACGGCGTACGAGTGAGTTGCACAGAATCCCGGTTAGGGGCAGCAACGGCCAAGAACAGCTGAGGTTAACCCACCAGATGTATGTGGACTGGAAGTAGAAAATATAGTTCGACGGTCAGAGTGTACATAGAGTAGTAATGAAGAAGATCAAAGCAGGTAAAAATTGATCTCAGAGTATACAGATCCACCAGAGAGGGGCAGAGCGGGCGGTAGGCCGTTCGTCGACCGAAATGAATAATAAGAGATTGGAAACGGTGAGGAAATTGTGCAAGGCAGGAAATGTTAAGGAAAATTTGACTAGGGAAAAATGACAAAATGCAAGCAGAATCTCCAACATCCAGTCCCACAGCAGGCACGCACGCACATGCGGAGATCAATTGATTTGCAATCAATTCTACTTGGTCTGGACCAACAGAACGAGACCAAAGAGGAAAATGATGTCTCTGATGGAGTCCCCGCGTAGCTCGGCTGAAGATTCGTCGAGGAACACCACAACCTGAAGAAGAGGACGAGGAGGATGACGAGGAGGGAGACGATGGACAATCGAAGAACAATGAGAATGAGAATGAGAATAAGAATGGGCGGTCACGGGGCCCTGTGGTATGGTATGAATGTCGAGGACCGTCACTAATCTCTGTCCGTCCGAAGCCACTATCTGTGGGATCTAAAGGATCAAACTGTCCCGAGCGAGATCAATTGTAACGAGCTGGGGGTAGGGAAAGGGAAAGGAGGAGAAGCTCAAGAATATTCAAGAGACGGAAGAACAGGGGTTGAGAAGTAGTAAAGAGCAAAGAGAGGAGGGTGGAAACGGCAAAGGGAAAAGGAAACAAAACGCAACACAACACAACACAACAGATTCGATCAGATCAAATCAGAACAGGAAAAGAGTTGACGATGGAGATGAGGATGAAAGGGAAAAGGCCGAAGCAAGCAACAACCCTGGCTTTAAGGTTGTTACAGCCGCTGTCTTGTCATTCCCGTTGGGCCCACGGGCGCGAAGGCGGGGGGAGGGAGGGAGTGCGCGCGGTTGCAGTGGAAAGCCTGAGAATCGCTAGAATGATTTCAGATGTTAGGGCGACATACGGTGAATCATTCGTTTGTTTTATTCTGCTGGATAGCCGTTGCAGGAGAGAGGCTTAGGTAGATGTGTATCAATCCATACAGCAAGTAAGAAGAAGAGTACTATAACTGAGTAGCTGTACTATGATGCTGGTATGTAAGGTATGGAGTACTTAGTGACAGTAACTTATAGTTAGTTGTGTATGTATGTATGTATGTATGTATGTATGTATGTATGTATGTATGTACAGTGCTTACATAGTACGTCGATATCTAGCACTCAGTCAGTCACTAACCAGAATCGACTCCGAACCGAGAAGAACGATCCATGATCCATGATGGATAATGGGGTGAGGATGTGTCCGGGCCGGCCATGACTAGGGAGGAGCTTCCAGAATTAATTGGTTGTTCCCCAGAGTAAAGCCCCTCTATAAACCATGGTACAGGGGCTGCTCTAGTAGTTATGGGACCTGGAGAGCTTTTTTTTTTTTTTTTTTTTTTTTTTGCAGTAAACGAGATGGACTAGATAGATCATGGATACCTTAGAAACCACATTGCTCTATATACGTACACTTTGGAGGCTCAGCTGTGGGTGAGCCGAAGACAGTCAGCCTTAGACTACACCTTATGATCACTATCATTATCACCATTATCATTACCACCACCACCTTCATCTTCATCATACTCATAAGAGTAGAAACACTACCGAGTAGTCGGGTCCGGCTCGATCTTAATTTCTCCTAGATGCACGGAAGCAATCATCTTGATGAATTGCACACGGTCCTGGCAGTGTACCATGCTCGCATGTGTATTGGCCATACCGACTCAACGCACCAACTAACATACTTTCCAAGGCCCTGCCACACCACATGCTGGTCATTTTGTTTCCCGTTCCAGCATAGACGCTGAACCCACTGTTTTTAGGCGGATCTTTTAGCGCCTGCTTCTTTTACCATTTTTATCCATGCCCCTCCCGTAATTTGGTTATATCCCTCTGTGGTTTCTTTTTTTTTATTTTTCATCTTTTGTTTTTCCTTTCCCCCACTTGGAGCATCTGTACAAGAAAAAGAAAAATCTATCTCGGCGACTATAAGATACACATACTTCCGAACCTACGCGAACCATATTGTCCGCGCCCTACATCAACAGCCAGGGACAAACATTCCACAAAGCATTTCGTGCCAGGTGTTGGTGACAGGGCGGCTTCGGGTCAAGTGGTGTGAGTGATAACATGTAACGGCCAAGCTCGATTTATCTAGCTACGATGTGAGCATACTTGGCGGAGAATTCAGCCCCCGTCCTTCCTGGTATCACCAGTAGACTAACGCGGGATTATTGAAGGTGTACCATGGTTTAGGGGAAGCCTTTCCCAACGGCCGCCATAAAAAATGTAATATTTGGGGATGAAATGGGGTGGGAAACAAAGAAAGGGGGAAGAAAATCAAAGAGAGAGCCGGAAAGAGAACATTGAAGGAGAAAAGAATAAAGTAGAAAATAGAGAATAAAAAGACACAACAACAACAACAACAAAAAAGAAAAGGAAAAAAAAAAAAAGAAGAAGAAAAATTAAATGATGAGAAAAGGTTACACAGGGCCGAAGGGAAGCATGGGCAGATAGATGGATGGATTCAGACTCTCAGAGAGATGGATCGAGAAATAGAATTCATCGATTGAACGGTGGATGGGTCTTTTCCCTTCAGGCTCCTCCCTTCCCTTTCCCCAAAGAACTTTAGGCAAAGTGACTTCCGGGCGGGATGCGGACCGTCTCCCACACTTAGTTGAACGAAGGAAAGTTTTCCCTGTGAGCCACTTCGGGCAACTGGACCACTGGACTACGGACCACTGGGCCACTGGGCCATTGACACTACGCGCAACAATATCTCCGGCCGATGGCGGGGGGGTGCCAGCATTCTCAGGCAGGCCCAGCCAGCGGCGTCAGACAAGCCGCGGTATTTAGTCTACCAAATCGCTGGGTGAAGGATTCGACTCGCAGCTCCGGCCGTGGGCTTCTCTCTCTCTCTCTCTCTCTCTCCCCCTCTGCCAACTTTCGCCCGTAGCGTAGCGCCCGAGCCAAAAAAAGTCGCCAACTACGTACCCACTAACTCACTGACTAGACTAGTCTACTCCGTACAGGACTGAGATTTTCTACGGTTATCAGCCAGAATTGAGAATCAGCCTAGTCCATACGCACATACGGCATTTACGGCATTGCGTGCATCCGCTTCCGAGCTGGAGACCAGGGGTCGATCTCTTCCCCATTCTTAGCGAGGATTTGCTCGGGTTCACGTTTCAAGTGGCAACTTACAACATGCTCGGGAAGGGGCTCTGCTGGAGATTTGGCTCATGTTCGTCAGTCCGATCCAACACGGTGGTGCTGATATATGGAAGGAATGACGATGACGATCAGGATGGAAGGATTCTGACTGACCCCATGGCCAAAAGTCCCGTGTGGATTTAAAGTTTTACTTTCAGCATCTCGTCATTCTAGTCTCCCCCGACGTGTCTAGTGTCGTTTATTCACGGACAGGGTTAGTTAAGGTTACATCCAGTCTTTCAGGGAGGGGTGATGAGGGGACAGGTGGGTGAAAGTCTGGGAGGTGATAACAAGATAAGTTAACCCTGGAAGCTTATTATGCCTACCAAAGGTTCATGAACTTTCATGGAGGTGCCTGACCTGCAGTCCGGGGGTAGTAAGACACACGAATCCAAAGTATGCGAAACAGGGAGCACAGGCCGGGAAGCCACTCTCATCCTCTGGTTTGCCGCAGCTGCTTAAGCTCGATGCATGGAGGCAGTGCGTACAGTTTACATATGCAAGATATGCAGGTTCTTGCTCTTGTCCTCCGTGGTCGACAGCCTGGAGCCCATCGTTATCCGCCCGCTTGGCGCCGGGCCCCCCGGTCAGCGTCCGATTGACGGAAGGAAGTTGCCTTGTGACCTCGATGTAATTAAGGCTTAGAAGCTCGACTATCCCGTGTTGATCGTTACACCGCTTCCCAGACTCTCGGGTCCATGGTGGGTGGTATGCTGCATGCTGCTGCGATGCGCTGGATGGACTGGACTCATTATAGTCTAAACGGTTCAGTACTATACACAGTACGTTCGTCCTGTTCCCCGCCCCCACTAAGATATCCAAGAAAATTTCCTCGAACACGCATGTCTTGGGTCATCTAGCCTTTTGTGCCCCCTCGTCAAGCTTCTGACATGAGATTTTGCCATTTTTTCACGAGGACGTAACCACCCTTCATCCCTCGGGTTGATGAATGGTCATCCAAAGAAACTATCTGCTGGCACTGAGACACTGGTTTTCTGCAGAGGATAGCCATAAGATCGGCTTGCTATCATGCAATTCCTGGTGGAAGAAGGAATGTGTGGCAATTCTTGCTTGCTGCAGTGCGATCCTGGCGCGAAGAGTGGCTGGCTACCGTAGTCAATCCTTGAGCTCAGCGATATGTTAGCCTAGGTAATTTGATCAGTTACCACCGACAACGCGCCGCGTAAGCACACATCCATCCACGGGTTCTGATAAAAAGTATCGGAGCACTCTAATCGATATGGTATCGTCTTCTTGGACGCCCTCAGGGTTTTGTTTCTTCTCTTGCACTTTTCTTGCGAATGGATCAATAATAGAAAACCATTAATGGTTCCGTCTCCACTCGAGTCACACTTGTCACACTGCACAAGTTAATTCCGGAGAAATCACCCGTGCATTTGTGATTTGTTTGGTGTTCTCGGTCAACCAACCAACCAAGCATTGAAGTTGGTATGTCTTGCTCTTGACGAAGAAGTCATGGAGTCGGAGTCAGATTGAAGGACCTGGGCTGGGCTCTCAGTTCAGCTGGAGCTGAGCTTGGTACTGCCTGCCTTTTTGGGAACAGTACAGGATTCAAGCGAGGCAACTACATGGAGCCCTGAGCCTGGAGTAAATCATCCTTATTTATTTAAGTTACTTTTTGAGTTACTTGTACATGCGAAGTAAAACAATCTCTTCCATGGCTTGCCTTTTACAAACTCGAAGCAGCCTTGCAGCCCCTCATGCGGCATGCATACATGCCTTCAGAGTTTGGTACCATATCAGAGGCCATTGATAAGCGCCGTTTTAACCTGCCCAAAACCGCCTCCAGTTTGCTTTATTGTTATCGATCCTATTCCAGGGTCCAACGGGCGCCCCCCGAGGTCTGGGCGCCTTACCAAGCCGCATCCCAATCGACCACGTTTTCCTCCTATCAAACCTGCCACGATTCATGCGAGGTTGTGAGGAGCGGCGCCTCTGTCTTTCTGCCTTTCTGCCTTTCTGCCTTTCTGTCCGTCTCTCTTTCGCTCCTTGTTAATTTCATGATGGTATCATCATCTTGGATAGGTTTTCGGTCGAGCGAAGTTCAATGAATCGGTTTTCCCTAGATTTCTTGCCGTTCCAGTTGCAGTTAATGCCCGCTCAGAACAGACGGTGATCGGTCTAGGAACCACCAGCCACAATGGGATTGGGGGCCAGGCCCTTTTTTTTTTCCTTTTCGACATTCCCCTTTCCCCCACCAATCTCAACACCAACACACCAACAACGTGGATCTTTTCTCCCTAGACTGGCCCATTACTCGCTTTTACTCGGTGATAATCACCACTTGACTCAGCGAGCAACCGGAACGGCCATTAACTCAACTATGAACCTCCTGCCCTCACAGCAGAGCATCTACGAGATGCTCGTGCTGCATTCCTAAAAAAAACTATACACACACACACACTCTCTCTCTCTCTCTCTCTCTCTCTCTCTCTCTCTCTCTCTCTCTCTCTCTCTCTCTCTCTCTCTCTCTCTCTCTCTCTC
>WOUI01000474.1:0-23398 GCA_012184565.1 Aspergillus floridensis | reverse complement strand
GCGGCGCGGGGGGGGGTGGGGGGGGGGGGGGGGGGGGGGGGGCGGGGGGGCGGGGGGGGAATTGGGGGGGGTGCTGAGGGGGAGGGGAGGTTAAGACTGGGGTACTTGGGGCTGGGTTGGCTAACATGTTCCCGTTCATCCACTGCGCCTCCTCGACCATATCCAGACTCGAGTGGATGATGAACTGGTTCATGTACTGGGCTGTGTCCGGGAAGCGGAAGCGGGCGATGCCATCGCCGCCGGATTTGGAGGTGCCGAAGGCGATGTTGAAGAGGGGAACGTCGGTGGGTGAGAGGATGGTGAAGTAGTAGGACATTTTGGATCCTTTCCAGCCCCTAAAGCTGTGGAGGGGAAGTAAGTAGAACGAAGATGTTGATTTCCGGGGAAGAACACGCACCGCAGCGCAGCAGCACCGCTCCAGTCAGGGACGGGACGGGGACAGCAAGCGGAGGAGGGGAGAATCACGTGGTGATAAGATGTCGGCCAGAGGTTCAACACGTGACTCGCATCATCGATATTGATATCCATCATCAACTGCTTCCTCTTCCTTGTACTGTACATCACTCTCAGTTCAACAAAAGACAATGCCACCCTTTGGCATCAATCTCGCCAACAAATCCAAAAATGGGGGCGGCGGAGGCGGCAGCCGCCCCCCACCAGGCAGCCAAGCGTCCAACAAGCGCAAGAAGACCATCTTCGACGATTCGGACGACGACTCCGACGAGGACACCACCGCGCCGGCGAACAAGAAACCCAGCGCCATAGAAATCACCACCCTCGGCGGTCTAGACGATGGTCCAACCCCAGCTCCAGCCCCCAAACCCACCGACGCAGACACGCATCCCCCCAAACGCAAACCCAACCTCACCAATTCGAAACCCCCAACAACCATAAAACCCCTCTCCAAAGCCTCGATTTTTGCCAACGACTCCGACCCGGACGATGCCACCGCCGAAACAACAACAACGACATACGGCCTCACCACCAAACCCAGCACCAAACCACCCACCAAAAACTCCGCAGGAAAAGAATACACCAACCTCTCCGCCCTGCACAGCAGCCGCCAGCACCACCGCAGCGCCGAATCCCTCGACCCAAGCATCTACTCCTACGACAGCATTTACGACACCCTGCACGCCAAACCCGGTTCCAAGAACAAAAAACCAGACGCAGCCAACCCCGATGATCCTCAGGGGCAAGTCCCCAAATACATGACCGCCCTCCTCCGCAGCGCCGAGATCCGCAAACGGGACCAGCTCCGCGCCCGGGACCGGCAGCTCGCCAAGGAGCGCGAGGCCGAAGGGGACGAGTTCGCCGACAAGGAGAAGTTCGTGACGGCCGCGTACAAGGCGCAGCAGGCGGAGATGCGGCGGATCGAGGCGGAGGAGGCTGCCCGGGAGGCAAAGGAGGAGGAAGATCGACGCAAGAATGGGGGCAAGGGGATGGTTGGGTTCTATCGGGAGATGTTGGCGCGCGGGGAGGAGCAGCATGCTGCTGTTGTCAGGGCTGCCGCGGAAGCGGCTAAGAATGTCAAGGGGGAGGAAGGGGGTGCTGCTGCTGTTGCAGGGGAAGGTGAGAAGAGTGGGGAGGAAAAGGACAAGGACAAGTCGGAGGCGCAGGTGGCGGCCGAGTTGAATGCCCGGGGCGCGCACATTGCCGTCAACGATGACGGGCAGGTCGTGGATAAGAGGCAGCTGTTGTCGGCCGGGTTGAATGTCGCGCCGAAGCCGAGGGTGGCGCCGCAGCCTGATACCAAGGCCGGGGCGAGAGTGGGTGGACCGTCGACGTCGAGGTTCGGCGCGAATAGAGCAGGAGCGGATCGCGGCGGCCAGCGCGCCAGACAGACGGAGATGATCGCGGCGCAGTTGGAGGAGCGGGCGCGGCAGGAGGAGGAGGCCGAGGCGGCGCGGCAGAAGGAGATCGCCGAACGCAGTCGGAGCCTGAAGACTCAGGGCGATGTCTCGAGTGCGCGGGAGAGATATCTGGCCCGGAAGAAGGAGCGCGAGGCGGCGGCGGCGGCGGCTGCTGCCAAGGGGAAAGCCTCCTAGTACTGTACTTTTGTACTGTGCTAACTTATACTTCAGGCGCTGTTATGTAGTGGCTAGTGGCTAGTGATTCCCTATAAACTGTACGATAACATGAGAACGAACTGCGAATCTACCGGTAATGCTATATATGTATTCCCCAGTTAATCAGATTCAATCACAAAACAATCAATCAATCAATCAATCCGTCATGACAGCCCCGAACCCGATTTCGTCACGTCATTTCATAACATCACTAAAAGCAAAAATTCACTCCGCTGGAACAATGCTATCTCTTGAAGTAATTCTGTCTAGTGCAACCCTTATAAAACAGAAATGCAGTTTGTTTTTTTTTCTGGTCTAAACATAGCCGAGAATCAACGCCAACCGATGATGCACGAAATATTATGCCGTGAGCGCAAAGCTGAGACCCATCAGGACCATCCCCCCAATCGCGAACCCCGTGCACATGCCCCGATGATGGGTCAAAGTCAACCCTTCACTGAACAGCTGCAGCGCCACCGAGGTCATGACGCCCGCGGTGGCGGCAAACATGCCCCCGTACACGCCCCACGACGGACCGGCCGTCCCATCGTCCCCGTTGGCGCGCCGGGCGCCCCAGATCCAGAGGGCGGCGAGGCCCGCGCCCGCCGGCTGGCTGATGCCGCCCAGCAGACTGGACCAGAACATGGCCCAGCCGCGCGAGTGTAGGGCCAGGTAGAGGGGCAGGGCCATGGCGAACCCCTCGCTGATGTTGTGGATGAAGAGCGCCAGGAAGACGGTCAGTCCCAGCGTCGGGCTCGCGTGGTTGGTCGCATACGTGATGAAGCCCTCGGGCAGCTTGTGCAGGGCGATGGCGACGGAGGTCTGGAGGCCGATGGACAGGAATGCATTTTGCGGGACGTGGTGGTGATGTTGCGGCGGCTCTGTGACAGGAAGCTTGTGAGGGGAGTCTTCCGACGGCTCGCACTGATCGTCCAACAGACCCGTGTGCGATGAGGAGGAACTGGTCTCGTGGTGAGGGTGGTGGTGGTGGTGATGGTGGGGCGACTCGTGCACACGAGGTAGCCCGGATTCCAGATCGCTGGGCTGGGTTGCATCTCCATGGACGGTGATGCTGCGAGGCTGATTGAGAGATGGACGAACCAGCTCACTGCCTACATCCGAGATTGAGGGGGTCGGCAGGAGTGTCTTGGTACATTCATGGCCACACGTCTGCGAAACCCCGAAACAAGGTCCGTTCTCGTCGCACTGAGCTTTGACGCCCATCATCCGGCTGAAGCGCCGCGTCAGACGATCCCGCAATGATTCCCGCCGCTGGAGAGGCACTTGGGCGCGAGCGTTCGCCTCGGGGAGGGTCATGGTCGCCGGGGAGGACTTCACGGACCGTGACAGAAGGGGAGTGCGCTCGTTCCACGTGTTCGACTCATCATCATGGTGTCCGTTGGGCTCGTGGTGGTGATCGAGCTTCGGATGTGGTTCGTGGGAATGAGCGCAATCGACGATATGGGAGGGGATGTACCGGTGCAGCAAGGCAGATGCGAAGCGAATGACGACGACACCGGCGAGGAAGAGTCCAATGAGCACATACGCAGAGCTTGAGGGAGACCAGCCGGCGCGAATGAGGTAGCTATGCGATGTAGGAAGCATGCTATAGAGAGACGTGAAAAGCTATGACCATTAGTCACGACTATAAGGAGAAGGGGCGAGGGCGGCAATACCATTACACCTGCGCTCAGGCAGAGCGATGCTGATAGGAATGCATTGTTGTGGACTATCTGAAAGTCCTTTCGCCGTGTTAACTGCCGCAATACTATGTCGATGCAGATGACGGACGACCCCAGCACGCAGGCTAAAGGCAATTAATCAGCTTGGAAGGCAAATTTGGTAGATGGGTTCGAGATTAAACTTACCCGCGCCAGAGACGGCACTCATTACCCAGCCCCGGAGGTCATTGCTGGCAGCCATGATGCGGGGGATGGGAAAGAGCCTGAGGGGAGAGGGAGGGAAGGGAGATCGACAGGGCGATGGAGACCGAAGTGGAGGAAGAAACGAGGAAGACCCAGATCTGGTATTTCCCGGGGGGGGAGGGGGGGAAGAAATTGGTAAAGCAAAGGAAATGAATGGGGGGCTGTGGATTGCGGAGGGCGGAATGGAATGGCTAAATAATGCATGATATCATGTCACGCGCTCTCCCGATTAGATAAGGTCTGGGGACCTTGGAAGCCCTACTTTGGACATTCCCCCTGGCAATGCATTGCATTCAGAATAAAAATAGAGCATACAATTGAGTCCAATACCTGGATGAAGATGTATTCACCTTCTGTAGAATACGAGATTGACATTCCGGTCCTTTGTACATGCAACGTCATTACTAGACCAATTGGTCTTTCTCTCAGTGGTATTGTGTCTCTACTGCAGCATAATAACTCACAGTAGATTGAGAATGACAGAATACTTGTTAGAGACTTGCTTGACCCGTCATGACAGTACTATCGATCCTGGTTAGAATGCTTTACAAACTAACATCATACAAAATATCCAAACGTGAGTGTGCCTGCATCAAGACAAGTATTATGTAAGGTAAAACAACAGATGGCTTAGGGATAGGACTTACAAATGATAGTAAGAGAATTACATTTCCCTGGACAATGATGTGTGGATGAATCGAGCGAATAATAAGCAAAGTCTTGACAAGATGGTGCCTGACATGTAGTTAACCTACCTGACGGAGTGCCTGGCCGGTCTCTCATTGTCTGGGCACCTCACTGCCTCGGCCACCGAGAGTACGAGGTACTGTACCTTAGCTACCTTCGTCTTCCTAGGTAAGTTAGCCTGGAATCGATCATTCTTCACGCTTCCCTTCACTACCAGTCCAAGCTACTGAGATCCGGTGGCTAGATGCCTAGGCGCGGCTGCTCCACTTAGCTCGTTCAATTCGTCACTAACCTGCAACGCTCTATTCGGTCAGCGTCCGGTCTCACCTTGCTATTACCTTCTCAGCCACAAAGCTGATGGGAGATCTCATCCTTGTTTCACTATGAAAATAGGGCTGGTTGCAAGTCAGGAAAAAAAAAAAAAAGGTGGTCTTTTCCTCATTCAATTGTTCCTCTCCATTTAGGCAGCGGTACGAGTACGAGTACGAAAGTGGGTCGGACTGTGCACATAGTATAGAGATGCGCCTGCACCACCCAAATAGAAACGGTTTGGAGATTGATATACGCAATATCTCATTCATGCGTCTCAAAATACCCTCAAGCGAAAGAATGACTTCCCGAGTAGCATGTCTATTTCACTCCCCCTAAAGATAGGTACCATAACTCCATGTGATCACCAACAAAAAAAATCAGAAAGAATCATCAAGCAAAACCGATTTCCGTTCGCTGTAAAAAGAAATCAAGAAAAATCCCCTGAGCAATCTATCAACCGGAAAGATATCCAGATGACAACGCTCCCCGATCCAGATACATATAACCATTCCCAGGGTTGGCAGCGCCGGCTCTTGGTGGCACCAACAACAGCGCCCCAGGGTGCTCGCTAGCCTTATGGATGCGCTTTTTCTCCAACCACATAACAACCCCTGCGCCAGCGGCGACCGAACAAGCCAGGCCCACGAACAGGCCCGTTGTCCAACTAGGCCGATGGAACCGGTCCATCGCCCACATGCACACGGCCAGACAGACCTGAAAGACGGAGTTGAGGATATTGGCCCAGACCACCACATCCATTTTCCACAGCGGGGTGGGGGTGCGTTGAGCTTCTGTTGCGGCTGCTGCTGCTGCTGCTGCTGCTGCTGCTGCTGGGGCCGCCGCCCCCGCAGTCGCCTTCTCCTCGTCTTCATCTACGGGGACCGCTGTCCCGCAAAACCACTTGCCATGGATCTCCGCAAGCCGGACCAGTCCCCCTTGACGAGTGCGCGGCGACCGACCGAGACGCCAGAGATACCACAGGTACAGATCCCGAATCCGCCAGGGCGCCAGGCCAAACCCGGTGACGCAGAAGAGGGCGTTGAGGATCTGCGAGTCGATCTCGATCCAGATGCGGCGCGCCGAGTACGGGGCGTCGCAGCTGGGGTGGCACATCGCCGGCGCCGCATTGCACAGCAGCAGGAAAAGCATGCCGCCCCAGGCGACCACGTTCAGGCCATAGATGGTGACGCAGAAGCCCAGCGGGGTGACGGCCCAGCGTAGGAATGCTTGGATGGTGTTGAGCCATGTCGTTCCGTTTGTTGGATGCGTTCGGGTGTCATCGTCGTCGACTCTGTTGGGGGTGGTCATTTGTTCCTCTAATCTCTCTTTCTAGTAGCTGAATCAGGGTGGTAATTCGTAAGGGAGAAGTGAGAGGGAGGTATGACAAGAGAATAAACGGTCAAGGAGGAGAAGAGAAGTCGGTTAGACTAAAAAAGGGACCACTGATTTAATGATAAAGTCATTCTCCGAGCATGAGAGAAAAAGCGGATTTAAAATACATACGCAAGACGTGGGCAGGGGGTGTGACACTACGTCTGTACTATGCGCAGCCAGCCAAGAAAGCCTTTTCCTCCTCCTGTCATCCATAACAGGCAATAAGTTCGGTGTCTGAGCCCAGGATCTCCAGCGGGGCCGGACACTGCGCCGGGAGTACCTTATTCTACAATCGATTGGCGATCATAGTGGAGGAATTCTACCCCGTGCACCTATATTTAGGGGTTCCTCTGCTCGTTACTAGGTAGGTATCCTTTCTTTCGGTTTTTACCATACCAAGACATCTAGTCGTAGGAGCGACACGTGTTTGACGCACTGATGGAACTTCTTTTTCCGAATAACAGTCGTCACTCTTTATTCAAGAACCCTACGGTCAGACACTTTCAGCCTAGAAATATTATAAGTCAACATTTTCAGCCAAGCCACGGGTTGACCAGTAATAATATGTGTCTAATCTAGGCAAACACAGTTGAAAGTAACTGTCTAGAACTGGGGTTTCCGAGAGCAGTAGAATCCGGCTAACTGCTTCAAGTAATCGGTATGAGACTCGGCACAAAAATGCTCTCACGGACATCTGACGAAACCCTATCCAGAGAAGGTAACCTCCATAAGATATCTATTTACAAAGAACGACAAATAGCAGAAGCACCACAGCAAAATGTATTAAATCACCAAAAGAGAATCCGATTTACAAATGTGGGCGTGAAAATAACAAACCGAGAGAGACCGAAGAATGTAACCATTTAATTACATGACCGACCACTAAAACAATCACATCCGCGAATCCAGCATATCGACCTGATCCGAGTCCATCTTGCCGTACGGTTGGCGGCTGGACAGAATGCGACTTGGGTGCATTATGTTGAACAGGAGACACACCAACAACATTAGCACCGCATCAAAGATGTAGAGGTAGATCTCATGCTGCTGCAGCACTCCCGTGGGCCCTTGCACATATTCCACCACGCGGTAGATCGATTGAACCATGATCAGAACACTGGCAACATATAGAACCCGCATGTAGGTGTACCATGGGGGATTGCTGATGGAGAGGGAGGTCGGAGTTGGGGAAGCGGTCATACGACGATGGAAAATCATGGAGACGAGGATGAAGAAGCCGAAGAACACCAGCTGGACGATGAGACCAATCACGATAATGCGATTGCCCAGGGAAACGCTGCTGGCCGACTTCGCGCTCGCCATCATGCCGCCACCGCCGCTCTGGATGAAGAAAGAGAGCACGTCTCCCGTCACGAAGATCTTGGTCAACCAGTTCGGTCGGATAAGCGAGCGCGAGTCCCCGTGGAGCAGGCGGATGATGCGCCCCAGCAGCATGTAGATGGAGGCGGAGAAGAGGGAGGGGGCGAGGAGGAGCAGCAGCTCCTGACCGACATATGGCATCATCGTCCAATTCGGGGTCTGTTTGGCACTGTACCACCGCGCAACATAGCCAAATGCTTCGACTAAAGACGAATGGAATAGTTCAGCATATCAGCCAAGTCCCGGCTATGATATTGGCAGAGAAAGAGATCAGGAGAACTCACAGAAACCACCGATGATAAAGGGTGTAAAGTACCAGGCCCGCCTGCGGATCATTTGGAATACATGCAGCATAGAGGTTGCGGCAAATACTCCAGCAAAGACTATGGCCGCGCCCAGTTAAGGATTGTGATCATAGAGCTTGTAGCCACTCGACATGATGGGCGTAGAGAGGTGGTGTAGTGTAGGAGTGTCAAATGCATGGGAGCCCAGCAGGATATGTACTGTACTGCACTCGACTCAGTTGAGACTACATCAGAATCTCAGAGAGACCCCCTTGTAATAGTGGGCGATCATAAATGAGCTGTTATTGTCAGATGTGAAACTGCAGACATCTCAGGGTTGATGGACATCCATTCTGGGGCAAGTGTACGAATACGAGTGTATCGTGCCTAGTCTGGGTACAAAAACGAGCGAACTCCACTGTAAACACGTTAGTAGATCATCTGAGTTATGTAGGGTGAAGACTCATACCTACAGCCTCTTTCTGATCACCATCCATGCATCCTTCCCTAGACTCTAAGAGGTTGAACAACTATTAGAGGTGATCAGCGATCATCCAGCCCTATAACGAAGAATGAACACTTTATGGGGTATACACCATCCCCAAACTCTGTCGAGTGGCGATTCCCAGCATTTCCGTAGCATTGGGCTGATCTCATCGCTAGCCGTCCCTTTAGCTTCTTAAGGACGTCTGATCCACACAGCTTTTCGCTCTCCTAGCAATTGATCCAGTTATCTTGCAATGCCTTCTGACTCGAGAGCACGTCGACCTTTGCCCCTGTAATTCCCGTTTTACTCGGAATGTTCTACCATAGTTGATGCGAGATGCAGTGTGTAGAACCGACTTCGTGGGTACTGGCCGGTGCAATGGTGAAGGGGACAACGAGTTGGAAACCGCATAAATACCGCTCAGACAGATGCTAGTGCAGTATAGAGTTGGCGTTGGAGTTGTTTTCGAGTCTCCAGTAAACGAAGTATGTGTCAAAACTTTATGCAGAAGGAGATCACTGAAGTGAACGTGTGACTGAGCCCGTAAGCTATTCATCTTCAAGATGATATCATAATTGTAGCATCGACTACTAAAATGAATTTACCTTTTCTGTGGACAGAGAGACATCCTCTGACAGCTCAGCTTTGATTATCATATCCCAGAAGAGTCGGAACAAGGCTATTGATCGAAGACTTTTTGATTGGCGGAGCGGCACTTGACGGACAAAGAGCTAGATAGTGCTTATTGTTCTCAGCCAAAACAGCTGTTTGAAACCTGGTCACTGGACTAATATCTTCAACTCTTTCTGGAACAGTCGTACCGGGGTGTATAGTTTGTCTTTGAGCAGGTTCAAGTTGTTCGACAGCGGCTTGCCAATTTTCTGTAGGGTCCTACGCCTCCAGCGGCCACAGGTTAACATTGATCCAAGAATTCAAATTCCCCAGTAAGTAACACCTCGAATGGAATCAGGACAATAGAGAATGAGGACTCACCACTGCAAAGAGCTTACAATGAGAACGCAATTCCGAGCAGACACAGACACAGAGTCAGAAACTCTGATCTCAGGCTCATCTACTTAGCATGGCACAGTCATGGTCATGACGAAGGCATCGATGCTGAACATTTGACATCATTGTATGTACTTTGGCAAGCAAGCCGATAACCACAGTTGTAGCGGCTCAGTAGGAGTTTGTCGGTAAGAGGGATATCATTGACTTTTGGACTTATCCTCCGATTCGTTCTCCGAGTTGATGGTGATAAGCTGAATGCACCGAGTCGGAGGGTGATCAGAGCTTATATCAACGCCGGCGAACAGGGGATATTCGAAGTCAGCTGGCACCAAACGGCCTCGGATGAGTCGGAATTCTATCAGGCTCTCAGCTGTAAAGAGGTACAAGTGTGGTACAGATGCCACAGCTTCCGCGACATCGCAAATAACTTTACCAATCCTAGCAGTGAATTAGAGACACCAAGCCGGGAAACAAGTACCAAGTAAGCACATTGGCATCAAGAAACTTGAAAGTACCCCTCAAGGCGTCACAATCAAGATGGGGAAGTTGTACAGTAGAAGTCAAGGAGGGAAGGAGAGCAAACGGACACTGGCCGAGTGACGTATTACAGGCCCGTCACATGATGGAGGCTTTGAAGTAAACAGGTGCAGGAAATCCCCAGCTTCACCTTGTAGTAGCTACACAAGAATTTCGTGTCAGCAGAACTTGAGCTGAGATCACTGTATGCTTGATCTTCTTGTCTACCATTATAAAGCACCTCCCATTTCTCCGATCGATCTGAAGAAAGGATCATCAACATCCACTCTTCCTTGAAAAACACCGTGATTCGATTGAGGTACGCTCACTAAACAACCAACTAAGCAAACAAGTCCGCACTTGGAAAACCTGCAATCATGCTTCCATCTACCCTTCCTATCAGAAGTCTTCTAATCCTCCTTCTCATCTCCATAAGCTCCGCCATGTCTCTCACCCGCTATTCCAAACCCGTGCCCTCTGGAGCTATAGTGGCCGAGACCCGCGAGCAGCTCAACCAGATCACCTTCGAGAATCAATACACGCTTCTGCACGAGGAAGACGGTGGCTACATGCTGAAGCAGACCGAAGACGGGACTGTGGTGGCTGTAGCCGGCGACGCTCTCTGCGCGGAACTCGACAAGGTCTTTGCCGACCTCGACGCCAGGGAGGTTGCAGAGGAGAACCAGGAGAATCAGCAAGGTGGGGACTCCAGCACCGGCGGCTCCGGCAACGGTGAATCGCGGCGATCTGCGAATGACATCCAGGCGGACGATAGGCTGAACGCTTGTGCTCATCGCAGATGCTTCAACTCGGTGATTTGTATAACTTATCGAGACTGTCATATCTGCTCATCTCGGAATTTGTGTATTTGAGGGGCAAAAGGTTTGGTATGACGTGTTTGACGTGTTGATAGTTGAGTGGTGGGCGATGGTATAGGGTGGATGAGAAGGGCTGGAGGGTAGGAGCGAGGAAGGGTAAGAGGACAGCGGGGGACAAATTGTTCTCCTGTTGATGGTGCTCTCGTGCTACTGAGTATTATTAGCAGTTGAAACAGGCAAGGATATCTCCGAAGCAGTCAGCAAGGACAGTCTCAACAAGCAATTGAAAGTTATCACAAACTTCGTTTCTGGATCTAACAACAACCTATAAAATTCCTCGTAGATGATAGGAAGATCAATTCTGGCCCTGACAACTCTAACTCCCCCAGAAGATACGGCCTTTCACCACGACATCCTCTGCTTCACTGGTTGGACATCTCCTTTTCATCACAGGCTTACTTCGGCAATTTGATGACATTGGCGAGGCCCAGGCTGGGAGAAAAGCGAGAGGCAGGTAGGAATAAGAAAGATGCCAACATATGAAAGCTAAGGATGATAAAATACAGCCACATGGTAGACACGTGGCTAAATGCATTGGTATATACGTGGCTTTGGTTAAGGGAAGCCTTTAGAAGGCTCGGAAATTTCGGGCGAGTAACTGCTCTAGAAAAACCACTTAACTAGCAACAGATAGAAAAATAAAGGTATGTCATCAAAGCCGAAAATATTTTGAAATGGGTCAAATTGATGCAACGTTCATATTCAAGGCATCTTGTGCAGGCGCAATGTATGCAGACATAGCTTTTGAAAATACTATGGATCTCATCTTATAGCTGCGCCTCATGACAACATTCGTTGCTTACCCACGCGCTTCCAGGTCCAATAAGCGTTCCGAGGAAGCTCTTCAATGTGCTCACAGAACAGATTGAATGTCTCCTCGGTCATGTTTTTAGGGCATTCGCCAGCCATGCCGAAGCAATGAATGGTGTCACTGTACTTGGCATAAGGCAGTGTGAAAACATTCTCCAGATTCGGGAGGTGCTGGTGCAAGACGAAGAACGCTTGAAAAGGCGTGATGACTCCCACCAAAATGGCCTGCTCCGCCAAATCTCTAAATGCAGCGATGAATCCGTCAAAGGATCTATAATCGAAAGGGTCCATGTGGATAGTTGACCACCAGAGATAAGTGGCTGTCTCCAGGCTAACACGGCTCACAACGTCCCTGACAGTGTTGATGAAGTCTTCGGGAAGTCGTGGCTGGCGGCTAACGAAAATAGGGTCTTCGCAGATGGTAAGCGAGGTGTGAAGGTGTAGCCAAGAGAAGATCACGTTTGCCTGTTGTTCCCAGTAGATGTAGTCATCGTCATCGGGTGCAGGTCTTGGTGCGCTGGAATCGATGTAGTCATCCAGCTGCCATGTCTCCAGTGCTCTATGGACGTCGTCGAGCCATTGGCCAAAGTTGCTATAGTCGCGGAGTTTTTCGATGGCAGGGAGCATTTGGTGCACCTGGTCTTGCTGAGTGGGAGAAAGTTCTTTGGAGACTTTAAGTCTCTTGGACGGTGGTAGCAGGTCAGTCATAATGCCTACTGCGAATAAATGATTTTAGCTGGCACTGCTGGAGGAAGTTGTTATGTTAAAGTTGAGTTGAGTTGTAGCGATAGAAAGCGTCGCATTTTGTAACCTTTACCACAATGGATTCGAATGCACCCGGCCATAGTGTCTGTATGTGCCAAAGATAGTCACATTGCTGAAAGGATATCAGTGCTGCTGTTACTTGAAACTAATTTCACTTGTTTCAGAACATACGTGCAAAAGAGGGTGTGTCATCTGCGTGCTGCTGTCACCCGACCTGACCCTGCAGAGCAGGCAAGTGGCCATTGCTGTCTTTGAGTTTATTTCAGCGGACTGTTTCTCACAATTGGTAGTTAAGACAGAGACAAGAAAGATCGAAACAATGAACATGTTACTGAAATAGAAGCTGGAATCCTTTGAATGTTGATTGTTGTTTCTTTATACTTCGAATCATCTGATCGTCGCGCTCTGATTGGTTTAACGCGGATGGGGCTGCCATCGGGACTGTTTTTGGAGATCCGATTTTTGTCCGACTTTCTTCGCCTTCTCCCAACCTAACCTCAACCTCTTCTTCTCCCTCTCTCTGCCTCTTTACTCCTTCTTCCTCCCCTCCCTCCCCTCCCTCCCCCCACCCTCCTACCGGACACCATGTCCAAGGCCACTTTCGCCGCCATCGCCGCGGCCAGTGCAGCCACCGGTGCCGGTCTGACGGCTCTCTTTTACTCATCCTCCGCTCCGCGACCCCAGGAAGCTCAGCAGCAACAGCAACAGCAACAGCAACAACAACTTCCCCCTCCTCCGTCGCCCATCGCTGCGCCCTCCCCCACTGCAATCCGCCCTCCCGCTCCTCTTTCCCTCGCCCCCAAGCCCACCACCGCCGGCGGACTCTCCCCCGTTGACCCGACCGGCATCTACCAATATGGCTTCCCCGGCCCCGTAGCGGACACGCTGATCTCGGCGCCGCTCGCGGGCGCCTACGACCGGCGGACGCGCAACCCTTCCTGGGTGGCGGAACACATCACGCCGCAGTCGCTGGCGATGAAGAACGCGGACCGCAAGAACAGCACGTTCTTCGAGGACACGACGATCCCGCCGATGTTCCGGGCGAAGCTGTCGGACTACTTCCGGTCCGGGTACGACCGGGGCCACCAGGTGCCGGCGGCGGACTGCAAGTGGTCGCAGGAGGCGATGGACGGGACGTTTGCGCTGAGCAACATGTGCCCGCAGGTGGGCGAGGGCTTCAACCGGGACTACTGGGCGCACTTCGAGGACTTCTGCCGCGGGCTGACCAAGAAGTACCCGTCGGTGCGCGTCGTCACGGGCCCCCTGTACCTGCCCACCCGCGACCCCACCGATGGCAAGTGGCGCGTCTCCTACGAGGTGATCGGCAACCCGCCCAACGTCGCCGTGCCCACCCACTTTTACAAGGTCATCTACGCCGAGGAGGGCCCCGCGGCCGCCGGTAAGGTCGCCCTCGGCGCGTTTGTCCTGCCTAATGCCCGGATCCCCAACGACAAGCGTCTGGCCGACTTTGAGGTGCCCCTCGAGGCTGTGGAGCGCGCCAGTGGCCTGGAATTTGCCGCCAAGCTGGAGGCCGGTCGTCGCAAGCGTCTGTGCCAGGAGACCAAGTGCGATATCGTTGTGCGCGAGTTCAATAACGCCTCCAAGCGGTCCTAAGTGTGGGCGGTGTAGTCAGGTCTAATCACCTGAAAGATTGAAAGAAGGTAAAAGGGTGCCGGGTTTCATGTACTCTAGATGTATTTGGGTATCATATCAGCATTATTCCCTCGTCCGCGCGGCTTTTCGCATGTTGGACATGTATATGATTTTGGTTTGTCAAAACAGCCCCCATTATCCAAGCTGTGTATGCCCGGTGCTCTGCCCCAAGTCTATATTGTACACCTGGACAAACCCGGCTTCTCGCTCCCATGCAACGAACTTTAGCGAGCTTCAGCATTGGAACGCGACCCCCTCTTTCGTCGCCACATTCCCGCCCCGCCCAGCAAAGCCCGTCCCTTCAGAGCTGATCTCGACCAACCCGGGCGAGATCACCTCCTTATCCTTCTTCTTTTTCTTGCTCGCGTTCGCAGACCCTTTCGTCTCGGGAGTGATGTCCGCCTCGCAGACATAGCAAAGGATCCGGCCGTGTAGCGCCGCGGTCTGGTCCTGTTCCTCCTTGGTGGTGTGCGGATCTGGCGCATCGTGGGGGGTCATGAATTTGTTGACGCAGGGTTGACAGATAACATGTCCACAGGGTTTGGTTACTAGATAACAAAAAGTGAACCAGTCAGTGTACGTCCAAGCATGGGGCGAAGAGAGGGCTGAGCAACATACACATAGCTTTTAACCCGTTGGTAAACGTCTTCTTGCAACTAGGACACACCCTCATAGTTTCACTCCCGGAGCCCTTCTCCTCGGTAAAATGCACATCCACCAACGCCTTGAGCGAATACCCATGCTTATTCGTCTCTGTAGAAGCGGGACAGATGGGCGTCAACTTGACCGTCTTATTGGCAGCGATCTCATCCGGATCGGTCGAGGGCGTCAAACTCGGGACCCAGAACGACGGAAGGGCGGATTTTGCGTCCTAATGCAGCAGAAAGACGTTAGCAAGCCTAAACCACCCCACCATGCGCATCCCCCAAACCAAGAAGAAAGGCAAGACACAAACCTTCTCCCTCCTCAACTCCTCCCTCAACCTCTCCTGCTCCTCCCTCGCAACCTTGGCAACAATCTTCTCATCCAACGCAAACACCTTCTTCCTCTTCCCCTCCCCATCAACAGCAGCCCCTACCTCCTCCTCGACCTTCCTCTTATTCCCACCACTGCCCCCCGTAGCCACCAAAGCAGTGGAAGAAGGCGTCCCCGACCCCCCACCCACAGCCACCGCCTTCTGGACCTTCCCCGCTCCCACCGACGAAGCACCCGCGGCCTCCAACCCCATACTCACCCGCTCAAACTCCCGCAACTCCCGCCCCTTCACCTCCTCCAGAGCGCGCGCCTCCTCCTCCGCCAACCGCTTCCGCGCCTCCTCACGCGACTTCTCCAACCGCTTGATCTCCTGCCGCTGCGCCAGCAGGTCGCTGATCGCGCACTCGCGGCAGAACAGGTCGCCCGCCGTGGCGCAGGCAACGACGGGGGTGCGCGCCGGGCGGAGGCACAGGCGGCAGGACCCGAACGGCAGGAAGGAGTCGCGGCCGATCACGCTGCGCTTGGTGCCCCAGGCGGAGCGGAGGAGGGAGCGCTCGTAGGCGGTGAAGTGTGGGAGGGAGGTGTTGCGTTTGGAGTGGGCCATCTTGTCCCCTGTGGTTGGCGCTTAGAGATCCAGCAAGAGGGTTCGGAGGGTTGATGGCGGGGAAGGTTGTGGACGGTGGTGATGGATGGGTTTTTGGAGGGTTGGGCTTGCGTGCGGAGTATGCTTGGTTGGTTGGTTTTGCGTGCGCCGAGTCCGACTGGATTGTGGGTTGTAGGACGTTGACGAGTAGTGGTAAAATTCAATCCTAGAAGAAAGGCAGATAATGACTATTCTCGTGAGATGGATTAAAATCCAATTGACCAAGCGATCGAGGTAGGTAGAGCTCCGAAGCTCGTGGTGAAGCTATCGCGGAGAGAGAAAGTGAACCTGCGGCGGCCGGGCGGGCGGCGGCAGCAGAAAAACGCGCCCTCGGGAACTGCGGTGCGGTGATTATGTCATGCTGTCACATGCTTGGGGAAAGGGAAGGTATAGTCTGGATGTATACGGGGAATTAGAAGCGCCCGATGGAGTAACTATAAGAATCTATCGTGCTGCTAGTTGATCAAGAGATTATATGCCAGCATAAGGGAGCCAGGGAGTCCTGTTGTCAAGCAATATCTGGCGATTTAATCATGTAGTTGAAGGAAGCTTCACCTCGCTTGTGGGTCTTCTAGAAACTATACCCAGGCATGGATTGCTCATTCTTCCATTCTTCTACCTTGCTTCGTTCTGCATCTTCCTCCGCATCGACGCCTCCACGAATTCATTCCATTCCGCATAGGCGTGTCAAAATACCCCGAAGAGCAATAAACGCATTCAATTGTCCAATATCTGATCCTTCATCTTCAAGACCTTTCTTATCCTGTCGTCGTTTCTCCACCACCTTACTCATTTCTCCTCCTCCCTGACTTTCTCTTCACTTTTCATCTCCAACGCTCTTTCAAGTTTTCTACAGTCAATCAAATACCAATATCACCGTCTTTACCTCCCTCAGAACCCTCGCGATGACTACAATTCGATCCCAGGAGATCTCCACTCTCCTCCCCGAAGAAATCACCCTCGAGGGCCCAAATACCGATACAAGATCAATATATCAATGGTCGAGGTCCTCGACGAGAGCCCTTACGACATGGAGGAAGCTAAAGCCGCCCGGGAGGGCGTCCAGCCCGACGTTATGAACGAACTCCTCTGCCGTGATATCTCGCGCGGATCGCCAGCGATCGTCCGAATGCACTGCCAGATCATGCTCACCGGCACGGAATGGAAGCCAGTAAGCCAACGGGCTACTCAAGCTATAGACACAGTATGGCCGCAAGCGACTGAGTGCCTTGCGACGTAAGAAGCTTGCCGAGGTCAAGTGCGAGCATGCTCCGGTTCTGATCGGCTCCGCTCAGAGTAAGCAAGGGCCCGGGGGGTTGGGTTCCCGGCGGCTATATGTTCCATATCGGACTTACTACTGTCACTAACGAGAATATATGTAAGATCTCTTCCACGAGTTTCTACCCCTCTCCTCTTCGTCTCGTTCTTATCCACGGCAGCTTTTAACTATATGGCCACTCTGGCTTCTTGGCTTCGTGAAAGGAGATTTCGAGACAACGGGGACAGAATGGAAATGGGATGCTAAGGAATTTGAGCGCTGGGGTATCTCAGAGACATGTTATGAGGAGAAGTCTGATACTGGGAGAAATATGATCGTGCTGGTGGGCATAGCAGGTCACGCTGCTCATTGTCCGCCGCGGCCATGTTGGAACTTCCGCTCAGATATCCCGCACGTGGCTGGGTATCACTTGTCCTCGTCCTCGAAGTCAGGAACGCTTATTCTTCCTAATCGGCTCTCATCATATTCTAATTAAAACATGAATTTGGATCGATTCTCATTAGACTTCCTTTTAGAACAAGCCCCTTTTCGTCAAGATTAAAGACGGACTAAATGTGTTGGAGATGCTACCCGCTGAGAGATATATCCAGACAATCATCTGTCAAATCTCATAGACAATTGCTGATTATGGCCTTTGCTAGTCAAAACTATAAGTCTCTTATAACTGAGCATGAAGACTAAGATTTCTTCTGCATACTACTTCAACATGAATCGTGGCAGAAGTACCTCTGGTTCCTAGTCATCTAGGACTGCGTCGAAATAGAAAAAAAGCAGGGATGATGAATCATGGAAATATCTATACCTGTCGGATGTCAAGTAGATAAAGAAGAATCTAAAATACATGTATCAGGAGGCAAAATAATTGATCTTATGTCTTGCTATTATCAAATCGAGTAAATCAATCAACGTCCAAACCGACTAGAAGGAGATCACCCTCACCCCTGCGGATCTATAGACCGGTATACCACAAATACTCCGACTTCCGATAGAGCCGAATCACCCGGAGCAGCTGCGGGTGCTGGGGCAGGACCTGCGCATCGCCCTCGGTGCGGTGGAAATGGTCCACGTCCGTCGGGGGCAGCCAGGGACTACACACCGTGGGGCATTTCCGTCCTTGAGGACATGGCCGCAGTCCCGCCGCCCGCAGCGCCCAAAGGGCGCGGTCGATCTCGTCGTCGGGGATGATCCACCCCGGGGGCGTGTAGCTGCAGGAGACGGACGGCACGGGGCCGAATTCCATGCCGAACTCGTGGGCCGACGGCCAGCCAAACAGACGGTGGGGGATCTCCGCCTTCGCGAAGATCCGGTCCACGAAGTTGTAGCTCTCGCTCTGGAAGTTGTCGGTCACCGTCATCTTCGGAAACAATTGATTGTTTTATTTTGGCGGATGGGTTTACCTTTGAGATGTAATGGGCTGGCTCGAAGGTTGATTGGAGGCATTGGGATCCGAGATTGCAACTTTTTAATACTGAAGGTGATGGATCTCAGATGTTGCAATATTCCAGGAATTTGCCAGCTGGAATGAGGATCACCGGTGGATGTTCCGAGAATCAATGCTCGACATGACTTTAGGTGGAGTTTATAGTGGTTGATTCTTCTATACTTCTGGTGCTGTGTCTTAGGATTTATGTTGTTCATCACGGCGATCTTTCTGTCCTGCTCTATGGTGCTTAGTGTCTGCTTGTATCGGAGATAGTATTCAGGAAGGAATGAAGATTGCCAGCAGCGACTCACTGGAACGGCTATTCTTACATTCTTTGTATAGTGCCTTGCACCACCACCCTGCCCATCTGGAACTCTGCAATTTTGTCTCCAGAATCCTCGACCCGCAGGACGAGTCCTTATAGGATTAGTTTCTAAGTTCAAATTCTTAGCAAGTGATAACTTAGTATATAATCTTTTTATAGTTTTATTATTATCTAATATTAGGCATCGGAAAAGATTATAAAGACCGAAAACCAGACCGCACCAGACTGCACCGCACTGGTCTTTGGTTCTAAATTTAAAAGCTATTAGACAGTTTTACATTATTAAAGATTACATTATTATAGTTCAGTATAGTTTTATAATTGTATCAATAATATGAATAGTTCTATATCTATAATTTATATATGCTATATATGCCTAGTTTAAATTCTTTTGTATTGTAATTTTTATTAATTATTTTTCTATATTATAAAATATTATGTTTAATGACTATTACTTTTTTTATCTAAAGTTTTAGGCCATTCGTTTTATTATTCAAAATCTATTTAGCTTTTTATCAAATCTCATAATAAAATGATAAGCAAGTAATTTATAAAAATGTATTTTTAAATTAATATCACGGGCTCTGTGTTGCTTCTCACTGGAGCATGTAACATGTCCATTTTTGACTCGAAATATGGATTTGTGACGGTGTGGTATTGCCGCCACTACCAACCGTCGGTGACAGGATCGTAAATTTGTAAGACTTATGATACCAGTGGATATGAGGTGAATTGAACTTGTGGTCCCGGGGATGCAAGAATTAGGCACATGATAAAAACGCCTTCCGAGTCCAATTTAGTCCACTTCGAACAGGCACACAGAATTGCTTGTCTCCATCAACAAAAGCACCGCGTAGTGTTCGGATATCATCAAATCCACGCTTCAGGTCTTCCGATTCTTCATCCTTACTTACATCCCAAGCTCGCCATCCACCCCCATGAGGAATTTTCCAACGAATGATAACAGGGGAGACAGAGCATAATGATACCTCTTCGGATCTTTCCGTTGCTTGAGTCGGATTTTTTCTCCGAGTAAGTGATAAGAACATTTCATGATCTGACGAGGATCTCGACCTGTACAACAAGAAAGGGCAAGATGTTGTAGTTGATGATGGGAAGAATATTGGGCTTTGAAGAGTTTCTGGACCTGCACATTCTCCATGGCTGTCACGACCTGGATGGTATAGGTTGAACTTGACTATTTTGGGCTCGAGAGTAAGTGGAGGAAGTGCGGCAATCACCTCGCTCTCATTCCAGCACACAAGAAGGTTGTGCTCCGACGAGAGACTATCTTCGGCTCCTCGAAATTCGTATCTTACTTCTTGCGTATCAGGCGACTCCAGATTGGCATCACTGTTATTGGTAGCACCAAATGGGTATGAAGAAAGCGTCAACCGACAAGTCAAGTTTGTTGAAGCTTCCGTGAAAGAAGCTTGTAAACAATGGATATATGTGCCACAAGGGGAAAACCGCAGCTCTGTTAAATCGGAAAGTTAGTCTGATGTTATGATTATTTGCCGAGAACGATGTTAGGATTTCTTACGGCGTGAGAAAACTCTTGTCTCATCATCTTGCAAATCAGCCAGTTCCTTCCCAGTGTCCCACGTCCCAGTGCTCAAATCAGCGTGGATCGTCTGGCTTTTCACCTGGCATAGAAACAGAGGAAGGTATGGATGGATTGCATACGCAACCCTACCACGCTGGCGATGGTCAATTGAGATCGGAATCCATAATGGTCTGTGCGGATTCATGACAACAATCAGCCAATCCCTAATAGGCTCCTTGAAGCAGCGCTTCTGGTCCTGGTGCTCCCCGTAAGCGGAATCGTTTGAGCTTGAGGGATTCGTCTCCGAATCCGATTCAGAATCAGAGTCCGGGTCAGAGCTGGAGTCAGAGCTGGAGTCAGAGCCGGAGTCCGAATCTGAGTCTGAGTAGTAATTTGTTTCACGTTGGTCAGAGCTCTGCACCTGGCATATCTTTTCCGACACATGGAATATGGTAGCTGTCCCATGGTCGGTGACCTGACAATCCCTCCAGACGACTTGCCACTCATGCCCCGGCTCAGCTCTCTGGAATGTGTCGGGGGCTGCATAAACATCGCACGAATCTCCGCAGAAGCTTTTGAATTGGAGATTTGCTTCATCAAATACCATAAATCGGAATTGCCCGTTGATCTTCCTGATCTCGAGGTTTTTGAATTTGCTGTATGGCTCCACACTTGCGAGATCAATATCCTCGGGTGGAGCTATTTGAGTACTCTTGGAAAAGACTGTCACCTGGTGATATCGCCACTGGTCTGCTGATGTAGTCTCATGATGGGTAATCAGTTCAGCTAAAAGCTTCCCTTTGGAGAGACGAAGCGAGTTGAGGAAAATATCCGAACTGTTTCGGAGATTCATCTTTTCAATTGCCCGCCAGACGCGTATGCTTTCGTGTTGATGGAGGTTGGCCCCGAGCTTCGATGTCATAGAGTTCAAACGCGCACATTGGCTCAGCGCACTGGGCCTGAAAGCCATGACCTCATGCCAATCGCTTACAAAAGCACAAAAGTCATGATCTAGGTCCGCGGACGCTTGTGAGTATTTCTCCAGCCAGGTAGGCAGGGGAACTCCAAAAGAATCTTGCTCGCAAAGATCCGCTCGACGGAGACCCATCTGGTAGCAGCCGGGAAATGTCTCTGTGTAACGACCAAAGACGTAAGGAACGACATTACTTTGAATAGCAACACAGGTCCAAAAGTTGGGACTTTTCATGAAGGTCTCAATTCCTTGATAGACCTCGTTGGTTCTATGCCCATCTTCAAGATGCAAAAACCAGAATGCAGCTGCGTATTTCAAGAAGGCATTTGCAAGAGGCTTTCCTTCTAGTACGACTTTGACATTTTCCAGCTGCTTGTAGCAATCGTAGTTCAAGAGGGTGAGACAGTCAAGCCCAATCTCGGTGGCTGCACTGCTGGGATTCACGAAAAACTCCCTTAGCCTATCTGGATATTGACTGCGAGATATCACAGGAGCCAGATTGTCGGGATCCTGTTTCAGGAAATCAGCGATTGTTTTGTGACAAAGCCTGACCTTTGGGTTTCCCTCATTTTCCTTTGCTGGGGAGTCAAAGCTAAGGAATGATCCGCAGAGCCTATGGATTTGATTTTCGCGTGGCTCTAGTGCTGCAGAGTGATTTTTTGCTCCTCGTCTGATCGCAAGTGCACTACGCAGCTCATTCCATGTCATTGATTGAACAGCGCTAGTCAAGATCATGAATATCCGCCTGATCGGCAACTAGTTAGTGTGTACTTGACTTTCTTTAGACGACTGGAGAAGACATTTACCTGACTAGATGCCGTTCAAAAGCCTCTTTCTCACACAACTTCACCAAGGTCCGCATGTAGTATCCTGTCAGTCCCACTGGGAACTCATTCAAAGCCTTTCTGATATCATCATCGCAGGTGATGCCCTCCCCACAGAGTGTATCCAAGAGAAATTTGGAGTACAGAAAGCTCCCATCACTGCGATCGACAAAGTCTTCCACTTGATCAGTAATGTCAGTGATACCTCTCAGTTTTTCTGTGAGAAAAGACCGAATCTCCGCCCGGATAATTGCCACCGGCGGTGATATTGTCACTGCCTTCAGTCCATCCATCATATTCTGCATTTCACTATCTGGACGACTCGTGAAAAACCATTTTATGGTGCCGTACACAGGCCGGCTTAAAATATCGGAAATGATTTTACGAGTCCCTTTATCGTCCATACATTCGTCCAATCCATCCATGACCACATAAACAAGAGGACACTGGCTCAGGAGCTGGTGTAGAACCTCGACAGCATAGTCTGGACTTTTCATGTTCTTTGCATATCGAGCAATTTCCTCTCGGTACAGCTTCTTGACTCGGTCGGGGATGTCTGTCTTGAGAATGTGAAGGAGCTGAAGAGCGAGAGCCCTCAATCCCGTCGAGGCTTGTTGTTTGGTAAGGTCACTAAAGGAATAAAAGAAATAAGCAGTAGGGAGGTTTTGTTTCTCGAGGTGCTTGACCACAGTTGAAGATAAGACAGTCTTCCCGGATCCTGGTGGTGCTGTGTACCACAGAATGTTCGATGAAGATCTTGTATCAGCCCATGTTTTGAACCGCTTATCTTCAAAAATCCAGCTGCAACTTTCGCCACATCGCTTATTTGCATGAATTCCCAGGTCCCCGCGCACATCGAGGTCATTGCCCGCGCTGATCCAGCTACAGATGCCGTCTCTCAGCCTTTCTGTACGCGTTGGTTCTGTAAGTAATCAAGAAGAATATTGCAATAAAGCATCCAAAAACTCACGCCTTCTGTCATCGTTTAAACGAACTGCCTCTTCCGACTGAGCTATTTCCATAACTCTGCTGCAATCTCTGCGAAAGGATCCAACGGTCTGCTTGAGAGCCTCAGAAAGAGGAGTGAAGGCATTTTTGACTGTAGTAAGAAAAGCTTTTCTTATTCTTAGTACATTTCAACCTAGTAAAAGGCATTTGGGCGCCGGGGGGGGGGGGGGGGGGGGCCAATAATCCATTTTAAGAAAGGTTTTTGGGTTTTTTCTCCAAAAAAAGCAGTTTTTTTTCTTGCGATTTGAGAA